>JAOTQR010131892.1:0-21927 GCA_025774065.1 Solanum ossicruentum | reverse complement strand
ACCAAAAAATAGTGAATCTTTGGTTCCATCCGAGATTGATGGAAAATTTTAAGATGGACTAAAAAAATAAAAGGTAAAATCTTGAAAATTATCATAGATAATTTCATGAATTCATAACATATCTAATAGTCCATATTCATCATGAAATCACTTGACTTGTAAAACATGCAAATAACTTGAGAATTCTTGACTTGACATTTCATCAAACACTTGGTGGGCTCATATGAGTACATGTTCAAATCATGCAAAATGCAAGAGTATAGATCATTAAATAGTAAAATCAACGCACCTTAAAGTCATGTAAATTAGCCTACCAATATCATGGTAAAATCCCATCATAGATAACTTGTAAATCATATCAAAACGTCATAATAGTTCATATATTTCATAGCTTGAATCATGTGTAGTCTCAATAGACAAAGATCATCTCATACTGTAAGCTTAAAATAGATAGTCATGTATAATCAACAATTGGCAAAACCTCAACATATTTCATGATCATATTTTATAAGTATAGATACCCATAGGTACTACAACTTGAAATCATGCAATTTTCATAAAAAGGAAGATTGAGCTTTATAGATGAAAGGACCCAGTGAATGAAACCCACACACCTAAATTCAGGGATTCCTTGATGTTGACTTGAAGCTTGAGAGAGTTCTTGAGATCTGGAATTAAGCTTGAGACATTTGAATTTGAATAAGAATAGTGATGAAATGGTTGAGAGGTTTTAGAGAGGGTTTTTGAGTGATATGGAGTTGAGAAATGGCTAAGTATGAGACATTTACGTGTAAATAGGCATGGGGCCATGACCCCAATGCCCTTCGATCGAAATAGAAAATTAAGGAAGTGCTAACACTACTCCGCGATGGGTCCGCGTCGCGGAGCCATTGCATACCCTTACTATTTCCAAAAAGTTTTGCTAAAATCACTTTTCACTATGGGTCTTCTAAAATCCGAGTTATACCCATTTTCCACTCAATTTTTCCCCCTGATAAAAAATATAAAGTCAGATTTTTGATATCACGCACGAATTTTGAGATATACAAAAATTACGATTATGGGTATTTCCAAAGCACATTTTTGGCGCGTTTCAATATCTCCCCTTTGGTAACATTTGTCCCCGAATGTCAAATAAATTTCAGCCTGGCATGAATGCAACACTTACACTGGAACATCATTTTAAAAAATCTCAACATGAATGCCAAAATCACCATAACCTTGTTACCATAAACATGAATGCATGTAACATGATATGGGGCAGAAACTTAGTTCTTGGAATCATATAGGGAACTTAAATTAGTACCTTCAGCTTGAGTAGAATGGAAGAGATACATATATCGCTTTCTCATATCTACCTCGACTTCTCATGTGGCACTTTCAACTCCTTGTTTCTTAACCTCTTCTTGTCTATCCAAAATCTCCATCGGGACCTCCTCATATGTTAAATTATCTTCCATGACACCCACAACATCCAAGGGCACTATCGCACTTGGGTCACCCACACACATCCTCAACATGGATACATGGAAGATCGGATGAACCATATTCCAACAACACCTCTAAACTTAGAATTGAGCAGGGGCCAAAACAACTTTTCGGGCTCAACCTCATAGTCAAAGCATACAATAAAAGAAAAAGAGTGTTTATATAACATAAGATCAAAAGATACTGTCCTTGGAGTTGAGGACTCACCAAACTTTCTTCAGAGATAGTACTAGCTACATGGAGGAAGAAGATGATCAAGTAGAGCTTCGGTTCCTACATGGTAACATCATGTAGGGATAGAGTATTCATTAGTACGTTTGAATGTACAAAGTATGTAGGATACAACGTAACAAGAGATTTGCAACATAAGCAAAATGCGTACATATAGGAAATGGATGAACATAGTAACAATATGGCATCCATGAATGATGCTTGAAGTAAAACATAATTATATAAAACATATTACATGTGTTGGAAGAGACAATCATAATAGAGACCGAGGCCTACCGCCCCCTTGGCGAGGCGATTGAGGTACAAATCCCCCAACATGGTTGCACAAGCCTACCACCCCCCGAGCTAGGCGATTGAGATACAAACCCCCCAACATGGTTACACGAGCCTACCACCCCCTGAGCGAGGCGATTGAGGTATATGCCCACCAACATGGTAGTTCGAGCCTACCCCCCGAACAATGCAGTTGAGGTATATATCCAGCGACATGGTAGTTCGGGCTTACCACCCCTACAACGAGGCGTGGTCAACTTGCAACACTACAAATACTATTTATGAAATCAACATATATATGCATTCCTTTCATCATGATAAAGTCACTTAATATGCCATGCATTAGACCTTCAATAACTCAAGAATCTATAACTAGACATTTTATCAAACACTTGGCGGGTGTGCAATGCTATTACAAAATCATGCAATTCAAGATTGAAATCATATGAGAAAAATCAATGTAAAACCACCCACCAATAATACCCTTATGCAAGATACATCAAAACCCCTCATCCAATCATATAATGGATCATAGATTCATAGCTCAAAACATGCTTGAACAGTCACAATTTTATGAAACTTAAAAATAATTTGTATTCAAATTCATAATAAGTACGACCCATAAGTAAACCAACTTAGAAACATGAAGTTTATGTAAAAAAGAAGGTTGGGCACCATGAGTGTAAGGACCATATGGTTGAAATCCACATACCTCAACTTTGGAGATTTCTTTGATGAAGATTTGATTGAGAACTTGAAGCTTGAATGAAATCCTTATATTTGGAATGAGATCGGGACACTTGAATATGGGGCGAAATATTTGTCTAAGTGTTAGAGATAGTTTTCGGTAGTGTATTGAATGATATGGGGTTGAAAAATAACTAAGTATTAGTGTTTTTACTCATAGGAAGACTTAGGCTTAAGATACCAAGGCCTTGGACCGAACTAAAAGAAATTTGGCAAAAAAATGTATAGGTTCGTGCCGTGGCGCGACGGGCTAGGGGCGAGAATCAATTTTGGAAATCGTCATTTTTGGAAAATCAAATTTTGATTCAGTTGCTCTAAAATTGGGGTTATACCCATTTCCCACTAAATTTGCCCCCTGATCACGAATTTGAAGTCAAATTTTTGATATCACACACGGATTTGAGATATATGAAAAGTACAATTATGGACACTTTTGAGGCACATTTTCGAACACTTTTTGGGGTCATTTCAATATCTCTTTCTTGGGAATATTCGTCTCCAAATGTCAAAGAGGCATATATAAGAGGAACAATAAAGCTGATTTTAGCCCACATAAGGATGTGACAATGCACTTAAACATCATTTCAAAAATCTCAACATAAGTGTCAAAATCACCATTAACTTGTCAATTTAAACATGAATATATGCAAATGACATGAGCACTGAAACTTAAGACTTGAAATCATGTAGGGGACTTAGATTAGTACCTTAAGCTTGAGTAAAATAGAAAAGATAGGGATATAGCTTTTTCATGTCCACCTTGGATTCCCATGTGGCAGTTTCAACTTGTTGATTCCTCCAAATGACCTTAACGGAAGCTACATACTTGTTCCTCAACCACTTCACTTGTTTATCCAAAATTTCTACCAAAAGCTCTTCATAAGTCAAGTTGTATTCAACAACACCCACAACATCCAATGGCACAATAGCATTTGGGTCACCCATATACTTCCTCAACATAGACACATGAAAGACTGGATGAACCAAGCCCATTTCACTAGGCAACTCTAACTCATAGGCTACCTTATCAATCTTCCTCAACATCCTATAAGGATCCATAAATCTGAGACTCATTTACCCTCCAAACCTTTAAATAGACCCAATCACCAACCTTAAATTCAAGATCCCTTCTCCACACATTGATAGAGGACTTTTGATGACTTTAGGCTGTTTTAAACCTCTCTTTTATCAACCTTAATTTCTTTAAGGCCTATATAACTAAATCCGGACCCAACAAAGCCATCTCTCCCACTTCAAACCACCCAACCGGTGATCTACAACGTCTACCATAAAGGGCATTAAAAGGAGCCATACCAATGCATGCATGATAACTATTATCATAAGCAAACTCAATCAATGGAAGATGATCATCCCAACTACCCTTAAACTCTAATACATAAGCTCTAAGAATATCCTCAAGATTTTAGATAGTTCTTTCGGCTTGGCCATCTGTTTGAGGTGAAAGGCCGTACTAAGCTTAACCTTGGTACCAAGACCCCTTTGGAAGGACGTCCAAAAGTGTGAAGTGAATTGAGCACCATGATCCGAAATGATAGACAGAGGCACCAAATGCAATCTAACCAACTCATGATTGTACAACCTAGCATAATCTTCGGCCCCATATGTAGTCTTAACCGACATAAAATGAGTTGACTTTGTCATTCTATCAACCACAAACCCAAATAGAATCAAAAACCTTTCTAGTCTTGGACAACCCAACCATAAAATCCATGTTAATTTCCTCCCACTTCCAAGTAGGAATCTCTATATATTGGGCTAGGCCACCTGACCTTTGATGCTCAGCTTTTACTTGTTGAAAATTATGACAATCGAATACAAACTTAGCAATATCTCTCTTCATGCCACCCCACCAATACACATCCCTCAAATCTCTATACATTTTTATAGAATCGGGGTGAATAAAATATGAAGAATTATGAGGCTCATCAAGAATCTTCTATCTCAAGTCATCAAAACAAGACACATATAACCTACCTTAGTACCTAAAGGCACTATCTCCCCCTTGGGAGGAAACCTCCACCTTACCATCTCTCACCATGGTCTTCATCTCTAACAAGGCGGGATCAAGATCTTGCTTTGCCTTCACCTCATCAATCAAGGAACATTTAAAACCATCAAGAACCACTACCCCACCATTATTAATCTCCTCTAACCCAACTCTTAATCAAGCCAATCGATGGACCTCTCTAGCCACCTCTTTGCCACCACCATCAACATGCGCTAGGCTACCCATAAACACCCTACTCAAAGCATTGGCCACAACATTAGCCTTACTGGGGTGATAATGCACACTCATATCATAATCCTTAAGAATCTCTAACCATCTTTGTTGCATCAAGTTGAGTTCTTTTCGGGTGAACACATAATGGAGACTCTTATGATCGGTAATCACATTAACATGCACCCCACACAAATAATGATGCCAAATTTTTAAAGCAAATACCATGGCGGCCAATCAAGATCATTGGTAGGATAATTCTTTTCATGCACCTTAAGTTTTCTAGAAGCATAGGCTATGACCTTATCATTTTGCATCAAAACACAATCTAATCCAATTCTTGAGGCATCACAATACACAACAAACCCTTCTAACCCTTTTGGTAGAGACAAGATAGGATTGAACACAAGCTTATCTTTCAAGGTTTGGAAGTTTTTTTCACACTCATCGGTCCACAAAATTTTAGCCTTCTTTTGAGTCAACTTAGTCATAGGAGAAGAAATAGAAGAGAACCCATTCAAAAACCTATGGCAATAACCGTGACACCCTGTAACTCTATGCTCTTGTATATCCATGTTTCAAGCCTCATTTGGTTAGATTGGGGGTGTATTAGGTTCATGGGAGACTTATAGTACCTAAACAAGTTCAAGACTTCCCTAAAGGTTGAGTTTTAGGTGATGGTTCATGCAAGGGTCAACTTTAAACTAGCGTAACTTTTAGCACATTTAGAACTAGGTGGCCCACAATATGTCAAATAAAAGCCCTTCGAGTTAGCTTCGCAATGCACTTGGTTTCACCTCATCCCGTGTTGGATGAGGGAGTTATGATCATTTTCGTAAGACACTTCCATGCAGTGATGTCACACGGGCACCTGTACGGGTAGTAGCGGCTTATACGGGTCGTGTGAGGCATGTGAGGCTGGGAAAACCCATTTTGAGCCTAAGCCATGGACTACAACTGGAATGGGTCATGAGGCTTTCCACTAATCGTGAGGATGGGCGTGAAGGTGAGTAAGGGAGGCTTGGCATGCGTGGAGGTGAGTTTGAGGCTAAGGCATGGACCACGGACACCCACACAGGTTGTGGTAGGTGGCACGGGTCGTGGCCCTTGGCATGGGGCCTGGGTAACATTTTACAACACCAAGTATGGTGCCACGAGCCTTCACATGGGCCGTGATGCTCCACACGACCTGTGGAGGCCTCCGTGGTTATGACGAGACGTCTTTTTTCCAATTGATTCCAACTTCAATTTTTGGACTAAGTACCTTGTCAGAGGCACTCCACATGACCCGTGGAGTGCCACATGACCTGCGGGGCTTTTATTGGTGCAACCCTTTGTCCATTTTCCATCCGTTCACTAATGACATTTTCGTAAATGCTAATTACACTAATAACCCTTTTTGTCTTTTTAGGCAATATTAACCTTCCTAAAAGAGCTAAACCCTAATCCAAAGGACCCAATTTCACTACTCTCATCTCAATCACACTCCCAAATCCACTCAAGAGCCTCCATCAAGCCCCAATTCAATTTCAAGGAAACCCAAGAACAAGATTGGATTCCAAGATCATTTCCATGCATCCATTTTTCCCAATCTCAATTCCAAGCTACTCTAGACCTAAGTTATGTGAGTTTCTTTCACCCATGATACCAAGCTCCCTTTTTCCTAAATCGCATGATTTAAAGCTGAGTTTACAAATGGGTTTACTAGTATGAACATGCCTATGAACTATGTTAAGGCTTTGTAAAGTTGTGACTGTCTTGCTATGTTGTGAGCTATATATCTTGGATCTATTGTAAGTTTTGATAAGGGGTTTTGATGTGAATGTCTTGGGGGTGTTACAAGGTGGCAATATATATTTTTACAATATATTATAATGCATGATTTCTTCTTTAAATTGCATGGTCTAATACCCCTATTGCACACTCGCCAAGTGTTCGATAAAATGTCCGATTATGGTTTCTTGAGGAATTGAAGCTCCAATGCATGAGATATGATATGAATGATGTTATAATGATGAAATATGCTTATGTACATGATAAATTCTATATAAAGTGTTGCATTAGACCATACTCAATTGAGGTGGGGGTTTGTACTCATCAACTATGTGCAGGATTTGTACTTCACCACCTAGGATGATTGGGATGTGGCCATCATCAACCGAGTTGGGGGTTTGTACTCATCAACCATGTGAGGGATTTATACGTCACCACCTAGGATGATTAGGGTGTGACCAACATCAACTATGCGAAGGGTTTATACCTCACCACCTAGGGTGATTGGGGTTTGACTATTATCAACCAACCAAGGTTGGAAAGCTAGCTTGTCTCTTCTTCACATATGATGTCCTATATAAACATAAGTTACTTAAGCATATTTTACCTAAGCATTGATCATACATGGAATATTGTATATTATGTCTATTGCTTATTATTGTGCATTTTCATTATGATGTCTACTTCTTGTTACATTGCATCCCACATACTTAGTACATTCAAACGTACTAATGCATTCTCTTGCCTACATGATATCACCATGTAAGAATCGGTGCTTAAGTTGATCATCCTCCTCCTCCACGTGGCTAGTCAAAGCTATTCCAAGCTTGTTGGTGAGTCCTTCATTTCCGAGACCTTAGCCTATGTTACTATTATCTAGTGTTGAGACATTATCTTATGTTCTATTGACTATGAGAGTGATCCCGATAGCTTTGTCTTGGCCCCCGCTCTATCTATATATTTAGAGGTGTTTGTTGGATGAGTTATGTTTTATGATATGAGCTATGACTCCTTGTCTGTGATAATGATATTTGGACAAGTTATCCCTTAGCCCCTTGTTCCGTTTGCTTACTTATGCCTTTTATATGCTTTCGAAACCAAGGATGTGTAATGACAACTTAAGAGGCTTGCTTGGGGTTCCTTTGGGTCCCCTATTCGCCATGTCACGTCTAGGCCCTAGGCTTGGGTCTTGACAATAACTTGGTAAGCCCAAGAAGCTTTTAATATCCGATGGAGTCAAAGGTCTAGGTCAATTTCTAATCACTTCCTTCTTTTAAGGATCCACCTTAATACCATCCCCTGACACCACATGACCTAGAAAGGCAACCTCTTGCAACCAAAACTCTCACTTCTCATGCTTAGCATACAACTTCTCTTCCCTCAATTTTTGTAGCACCATACTCAAATGACTCACATACTCCACCTCACTATGGGAGTAGATCAAAATATCATCAACGAAAACCATCACAAATAAATCAAGATAGGGTTTAAAGACCCTATTCATAAGATCCATGAAGATAGCCAGTGCATTGGTCAACCCAAAAGACAAAATCACAAACTCATAATGTCCATACCTAGTCCAGAAAACCATCTTGGGGATGTCATACTTCTCACTTTCACTTGATGATACCTGGATCGAAGATCAATCTTAGAGAAGTTACTAGCCCATTGAAGTTGGTCAAATAGATCATCAATCCTTGGTAAATGGTACTTATTCTTCATGGTGACCCTATTAAGTTGCCGGCAGTCAATGCACATTCTAAGACACCCATCTTTATTCTTCACAAATAACACTGGTGCAACCCAAGGTGATCGGCTAGGCCTAATAAAACCTTTCTCCAACAAATCCCTCAATTGCTCCTTCAACTTCTTTAACTCCACTGGCTCCATACGGTAAGGGGAAATAGAAATGTGTTGAGTATAGGGAAGGAGGTCTATACCAAAGTCTATTTTCCTTTCGATAGGAACACCAGGAAGGTCATTAAGAAATCAAAAAACTAATTAACAACCAGAATTGACTCTATAGGAAGGACCTTGGACTCAACATCCCTAACCCTCACAAGATGATAGAGACAACCCTTTGAAATCAACCTTTGGGCTTTAATGTAAGAAATAAACCTACCCTTGACCACCACATCATGACTCATCCACTTAAGAATGAGTTCATTTGAGAATTGAAATTTGACCCTAAGGTTTCTATAATCAGTAGAAGCATAGTGTGCATGCAACCAATCCATCCCAAGAATGATATCAAAATCCACCATATCCAACTCAACAAAATCATAAGGCAATATTTTATGCAAAATTCAAATGAGACAATTTTTATAGACTCTTCTAGCAACAATAGATGCACCAACGGGAGTAGACATTTTATATAGCTCACACAATAATTCAGGTTCAACATGAAACTTTTTGGAAACAAAAGGAGTAACAAAAGAAAGAGTGGTACCTGGGTCTATCAATGCATACATATCAAAATCAAAGACTTTTAACATACCGGTGATGACATCGGGCACCCTATCTACCCCTTTTCTCCCTTGAAAAGCATAGAACCTATTGTGCCGAGGGGCACCACCGTGTTGGCCACCTCTCACCCTAGAAACCGTATTAGCACCTTGTGGATGAACATCCTTACCCTTGTTCTGGTTATAAGGGTAATCCATCGCCTTATGCCCCACTTCCCCACAATTATGACAAATATTAGTATCCCTTAAGTATGGGCCACTATGACCCTTACCACACTTTGGACACATAGCATTAGGAACCACACCATTATCACCTTGGACCTTTGGATTATCATTAGCAAACCTTCTATTAGGAGCATTTGAAGACCCTTGGCCTTGATGAAACCAGCCACCCTTAGGACTTTGGAATCTACCTTCAAAATATGCCCTCTTGGACTCACCACTTCTTCTTTTTCTCAACTTTTCCCCCTCCAATTGTTCGGCATAAGTCATGAGGCAAGACAAATCCATATCACCAATTAATATAGCGGCCTAACACTCCTCATTTACCAAATCGGTTACACCCATCACAAACTTGTTCATTCTAGACTTTGGGTCAGCAACCAATTGTGGAGCATATTTGCAGAGTTGGTTGAACTTGAGGGCATACTCTATCACATTCATAGCTCCTTGCTTCAAATTCATGAACTCCATCATTTTGGCCTCTCTAAGCTCAAGAGGGAAGAATCGGTTGAGAAATGCCACCTTAAACTCTCACCAAAGGATCACATTGTTGTTCCCTTTCTCCGCTTTCCATTGGGTATACCATATTTGAGCCACCCCTTTAAGTTGGTAAGCTATCAACTCCACCTTCTCCTCCAATCTAACCCCTATATAGCAAATACTTTGTGTACCTCATTACTAAATTCTTGAGAGTCCCCATCCACTTTAGACTTATAAAACTCCAGTGGGTTTATTCTAGTGAGTCTCTCACCCTTGAAGCCGGTGTAGAAGTATGAGGGGCTTGGGCCCCGTGGTTGATTTGATTGGTCATGGCATGGGCTAGCATGGTGATAGCATCCCAGAATTCCTCATGAGCCACTCCCCATTTTGAGGAGCATAAGGAGGGGGAGGAACTGGTAGTTCCTCGGGTATGTGGGCCTCTTTTTCCTCTTGTATTAGGCATGATCTAAAATGGCAAAGAATATTAGTTAGAGGGAATGCTTTACCTAACTTCTATAGCATGACATAGACCATGAAGAAGGGAAACATTTCCTAAGATGTCTCATAGCCTCTTACTCATAGTCATGGTGTACTTCACAACCATGAATGAGACTCTAATTGAGCGGTGTGTTTGATGCTCAGAACCATTAACACCCTAGTGCTCAGACACCATCTTTGTCACTAGCTGGAACTAGGGCCAATATGTGACACGGTGAATGGGGAACCCGAAGGGACCCCAATCAAGCCTCTTAGCATATCATTGAACATCCTTGATAACGGAAGCAATTAAACAACAACAAGAAAACATAAAGTAAGGATAATGGGGCTAAAGGAGTGTTTCATAGCTAAAAAATATACAAGGGTCAAGAGAGTCAAAGCTCAAAGCATCATCACATAACTTTCCCAACAACACCTCTAAACTTAGAGTTAAGCGGGGGCCACAAAAACTTTTCGGGCTCATCCTCATAGTCAAAGCATACAACAAAAGAAAGAGAGTCTTTGCATAACAAAAGATCAAAAGATATTGTCCTCGGAGCTGAGGACTCACCAAACTTGCTTTAAAAATAGTACTAGCCACGTGGAGGAGGAAGATAATCAAGTGGAGCTTCGGTTCCTACATGATAATATCATGTAGACATAGAGTATGTGTTAGTACATTTGAATGTACTAAATGTGTAGGAACAAGAAATTGGCAACACAAGAAAAATGCGTACATAATGGCAATGGATGAGCATAGTAACAATATGACATGCATGAATGATGCTTGAAGTAAAATATGCTTATATAGAACATATTACATGTGTAGGAAGAGACCATTATAATAAAGACCAAGGCCTATGACCTCCATGGCGCGACGATTGAGGTACAAACCCCCCAACATGGTTGCACGGGCCTACCACTCCCTCATCGAGGCGATTGAGGTACAAACCCCCTAATATAGTTGCACAGACCTACAAACCCCTGAGTGAGGCAATTGAGGTATATGCCTCCCAACATGGTAGTTCGGGCCTACCATCCCCTGAATGAGGCATTGAAGTATATACCTCCAACATGGTAGTTCGGGCCTACCACCCCCCGAACGAGGCGTGGTCAACTTGCAACACTATAGATACTATTCATGAAATCAACACATAATTCATCATCATAAAGTCACTTAACTTATATGCCATGCATTAGACGTTCAATAACTCAAGAATCCATAATCGAACATTTTATCAAACACCTGCCAGGTGTGCAATGCTAGTACAAAATCATGCAATTCAAGAGTGAAATCATATGAAACAAATCAATGTAAAACCACCCACCAATACTTGGTAATAACCTTATGCAAGATATATCAAAACCCCTCATCCAATCACATAATGGATCATAGATTCATAGCTCAAAACATGCTTGTATAGTCATAATTTTATGAAACCCCAACATAGTTTGTATTCAAATTCATAATAAGTAAGACCCATAAGTAAACCAGCTTATAAACATGCAATTTATGTAGAAAGGAAGGTTGGCACCATGGGTGAAAGGACTCAATGGTTGAAACCCATATACCCCAACTTTGGAGATTTCCTTAATGAAGATTTGATTGAGAATTGGAAGCTTGAATGAAATCCTTAGATCCGGAATGAGATTGGGACACTTGAATATTTGGTGAAATATTTATCTAAGTGTTAGAGAGGGTTTTAGGGAATATCTTGAATGATATAGGGTTGAAAAATGACTATGTTTAGGTGTTTTTACACATAGAACGACTTAGGTCGAAGACCCTAAGGCCTTGGACCGAACTAAAAAAAAGTTGGTAAAATAATGTATAGGTCCGCACCTTGGCCGCGAATCGATTCTGGAAATCGTCATTTTTTGAAAATCAAATTATGATACAGTTGCTCTAAAATTGGGTTTATACCCATTTTCCACTCAATTTTACCCCTGATCACGAATATAAAGTCAAATTTTTGATATCATGCACAGGCACATTTTGGGGTCGTTTCAGCAATCCAACAAGACATAAGCCAATATAGTCAAAATGCATAGTAATAGGCAATAGATAAATGCGTCTCAATATAGCATGCATGATCAATGCTTGAAGTAAAATATGCTTGTAAATCATTCAATTTGTATAGATCATAATACATGTGTGGGAAAAGACCTCAATCGACAAGGAATAAGACCAAGTACCCCTTACTGGTAAAGAGGCGGTCTACTATATCAGATAAACCAAACTTCACCTTATGGGAGCTTGTCCCATTTCAGAGAAGTAACCCCTCTTATGGAAACCCATCCTATTTCAGGGTGGATTTCATGATAAAGTGCACTTAATGGATTCACTATTATGGCAAAGGTATAACATAATCCTGTGTTGGCATATAGTTTGAGGAAAGGAGTATGGACCCTTGAAGATAGTCCATGCCAACATCTAATCCATCAGCACTAAGTTTAATCCCATGGAATACTCGAAATAATTATAACTTTAATGGCTTGTAATAAACATGAAAACATGACATGAGTAGCTCTTGAACATACTTGACCTCTAATTGTGAGCCTAACTTGAAACATGAGAATAGATCTTAATCATACATGAACCCTTGCTTTAACATGAATTGCTCATAAGAGGTAGAATCTTGAAAATAGGGATTAACTTGATACTTGCATAATCATAGATAATTTTATGAATTCGTAACATATTTGATAGCCCATATTCATCATGAAGTCACTTGACTTGTAAAACATGTAAAAAAAACTTAAGAATTCTTGACTTGACATTTCATCAAACACTTGATGGGCACATATGAGTACATGTTCAAATCATGCAAAATGCAAGAGTATAGATAATGAAATAGTGAATTCAATGCATCTTAAAGTCATGTAAATCAGCCCACCAACATCATGGTAAAACCCCATCATGGGTAACTTGTAAATCATATCAAAATTTCATAATAGTTCATACATTTCACAGCTTAAATCATGTATAGTCTCAATAGATAAAGATCATCTCATAGTGTAAGCTTAAAATAGATACTCATGTATAACCAACGATACTTGGAAAATCCCCAACATATTTCATGCTCATATTTCATAAATATAGATACCCATAGGTACTACAACCTGAAATCATGCAATTTTCATAAAAAGAAAGATTGGGCTTCATGGGCGAAAGGAGCAAATGGATGAAACCCACATACCTAAATTCAGGGATTCCTTGATGTAGACATGAAGTTTCAGTGGGGTTCTTGAGAACCGGAGTTAAGCTTGAAACACTTGAATTTGGATGGGAATTTTGATAAGATGGTTGAGAGGTTTTAGAGAGGGTTTTTGAGTGATATGAAGTTGAAAAATGGCTAAGTATGGGACATTCACGTGTAAATGGGCATGAGACCATGACCCCAATGCCCTTAGGCCGCAATAGAAAATTAAGGAAGTGCTAACACTACTCCGCGATATGTCTGCGTCGTGATGCCATCGCATACCCTTACTGTCTCTGAAAAACTTTGCGAAAATAATTTTTCGCTATGGGTCTTCTAGAATCCGGGTTATACCCATTTCATACTCAATTTTTTTCCTTGATCAAGAACTTGAAGTTGGATTTTTGATATCACACACAAATTTTGAGATATATGAAAATTATGATTATGGGCATTTCTTAAGCACATTTTTTGGGTGTTTAAGGAATCATACAGTTTTTGTAAAATTTTACCGAGAAAGTTTTGGAAAGTGTATTTTCCCAGTAAAATTTTTAATTTCATTTTTAAGCCAATTATTGGTTTTCTGGGGCTCATTTGGGGCCGAATTTGTGGCTGTAAAAATGAAATGTTATGGGGTTCATTCTTGGAATTATGTTTGGGATTTCGAGCATGGGCCCTATATTTCTCGTTTTAGGCCCATTTGGTCCAATTTCACCAGTTTTCATGTTTTTATAGCTGATTCAACCGTGTTAACATTGTGAACTACACTTTAAGGCTGAGCAGCATCCTGAGACTATGGAGGGAAAAAGCTCAGCTGGGTTGATTTGGAGTTCGAGGCATTGGTTGTCAGGTAGGATAGGCTTTCCCTAAACCTTAAATTTAGTGAAACTATATGCATGCTAAACTGAGATGTATATGAAATGCTAGTTGTGCCCGATATGTATAGTATATATTTTTGTGGGATTGTACTCTACGTTATTGGCTGTGAATGCTATAAATTTGATATATGTTATCATATTGACCACGGGGAGGCTTGATAAGGGCCTAGTATGGGTTGATACCGTAGGCCAGGTACATATTCTGACCTAGCCTTTGTCTATGGGAGAATATTCCTTGATGTTGTTGGGATATGATGACTATGAGACTACTTGTTGCCTACTTGCCATACTATGACTCGATTTCTAGTATAAATTAGATTGTCTTGTCTAGCGGTTGTAGATTCTAATGATATCACTGTTATTGTTATGCTTTACTCTTATTACTTGTGATGAATTAGTGATGTTGCCCAAATTACACCTTCTTTTTAGAGGATAAAGTGGTCGCTGCCACAAAGTAGTACCTAACAAAGTTTAGGGTCAAATCCGTAGGGAATACATAGACTCAAGTGAATTCATAGATTGCAATTCAAATAGTTAATCAGCTTACTTCCCCAAAGGGAGGGGTTGCAATAATCAATGGCAAAATAAAACTAAACTAACATAAGAGAGAAGTCAATATGGAGAGACTAAGATATCGTGTTCCCCATGATTCCCCAACTCAGTATCACCAGATAACTAATTCTTTTCGAGTGTACAACATGCTCTACGTTAAGTTATGTTCACTAAGCCCTTTGATCAAAGGTGAGAGGTGAATTTCACTATGCGACTTGGACCATCTCCATAGTTTGTATTACTAACCCTTACCTATTAGTCCCATTATAACCTCCCCTTGTCTCAGTTTGGTTTATTAGACGAGAACACATCAATAGAATTCTATTAATTAATCTTTTTCCCTATTCATTACTACCTTGGTCCAGTCAGTAACACTAGGCGGATCCTAATATTGGCCACCATTAGAAAACATGCAAGAAGAAGAGAGTTAATTAATACATGCATTCACACCTTCCAAGAATTATACATTGTCCCATTTTGCTTTATTAGTTCTTCATGGTTCCCACGACCCTAGTTGAGGATTTAGTTACTCATGCTTTACATAGATGCAAGAATTATGAATTGAAAAAATATAATTGAACACTTAATAAAAATCCAACTTAAATAAGAATCATAAGATTAAAGATGAAATTCAAACACAAGTGTTCTTAAAGACTCTCCAATATGATCTTACAATTTTCTCTCTCTAAAATACTAAGTTCTCTGAGCACTAGGCGAGGAACTTATGAAACATAACCTAAAATTCCTATTTATAATAAGTAAAATACAAATCCTACTTAAACTGAATAGGAGAACTGGTTGGCATGCCATAAGAAAGGTGTTTTTGGGCCGTATTGCATTCCACGACCCATAATCATGGTCTCGTACTTAGCTACTGGAAATTTGGACTTCAACTCCATAACACCCCTCTATGACTTGTAAAGTGGTTTATGACCCGTAAAGGGGTTTCGTCTGATGAAACTTCAGAAAGTACTATTCGTTGATCCTCAGGGCATGAACCATCTTCTATGACTCATAAAACCTTCTCTAGCTTGTCCACATGTTCATAGAATTAACTTCAGGAAACAACACCTCACTGGAATTGTTCACAAAACCATCTTACGACTCATAGAATGATCTATGGCCTATAAAGTGTCCCGTAAACTTCTATAATTTTTCCTAAAATCAATGCCAACCTATACTCCTACAAATATAAATACAAAAATACATAAATCTAACTATCATCGTATTAAGAACACACAAAATTTCAACATTTAAGCATCAAAAGTGCTGAATTTTGATAGCGCATCAACTGGAATATAGCAAGATTGGCCTATTAGACCCAATTTCACTAATTATTGAAATATATACTCTGTTATACTGGTATTAACTGTTAAAGATGAGTTCTCTCTATACCCAAAGGATGGGCCATCTACATTATATGAGTGAGAGAGTGGTTATGTGTGGTTCGAGAGAAGGGTGTTATGATTGTGGGATTAAGACTCGGATAGGCTAAGGAGAGATTAACTAATTCTATGCTCTAAGACCTAGATGATGCACCTCGTGATCTGAGTCTTCGATGGACATGTTTGAGTGTTTGAGACCCAAAGTGATGTACCCTATAGTCCGAGCCTCTGGTGCTCATGTTTAAGCATTTGAGACCCAAGTGCCAATTATAAACGGGTCTAAGCACTTCATCTACTTTGGGTCTGAGACCCATCAACTATATGTTGAGGCTAGGACTTATGATTGATATTCTGAGTTGAGGACCTTTTGATTATGTTTGGGAAATTCTTTCTCTTGTGAGAGATATGTCCCACTATTATATTTATTGTGATACCATCTAGACTTAGTCGGCCACTTGATCGGAGGCCAGGTTGGAGGACTAGGGGTTCGAGGACTCATGTGGTACTAGTTTTTAGATGGATAAGGAACCTTAATGTTCTATTGCACTTTGGGGCCAAGGGCCTAATTAATTACCCATGGATTCACAACCCTATACACACTCAATTGTGTGTGGGCATACTCTCTAGGCTTATGAGGGCTTAGAGGACATCTAGGCTTAGACACAAGGGCCTTTCATCCACCTATAACTTAACCTTGATCTTATGATGTTGAGAGTTGGTTCTTTGGTGAATCTGTTAAGTTCCGCGATGATTCTGACGGTTAGATTGTGCGCAGGTGTACCTTTTGGGCTTATGAGGATCTAATTGGTGTACAGGCACAGACATTAGGGCCCTGTACCTCGTATATCATGATGTATCAGTTTGGAGACTATTGTGATATGGGCCTACTCGATTTTCATCGGTTTGCATAATTGCAATATGCTGTGTTCGGTTTAGTTGGGGTATAT
Organism: Solanum ossicruentum; assembly: GCA_025774065.1. Taxonomy (NCBI): domain Eukaryota; kingdom Viridiplantae; phylum Streptophyta; class Magnoliopsida; order Solanales; family Solanaceae; genus Solanum; species Solanum ossicruentum. The sequence continues at coordinate 4,570 of JAOTQR010131892.1, read as the reverse complement.
GGGGTTGATTTATTGGATTGATACCTTTAGTTACATTTGATCTTCTTTATGCATATTATTTTTACTTAGTCAGCCACTGATGTCTATTAATGCCTTATTTTGGTACTCATCTCTACTTTCTGCATCTTCCCATGGTACAGGTCCAGGTTGTAGTCGTAGGCACTGATTCTAGGAAATTCGGGAACACATAAGAGACTTCTTTTAGTTGAGTACCGGTAGCTTTCACTCATCACAGTCTCCTTATTTTGATGGTCATCTTTTGTTTTCAGCCTTTGGCCTTGTACATTAGTATTAATACTATTAGTATTTGTAGGAGCACTCCTTTGCCATATATGTATATTAGTATGTACTTCTATCTATTGTAGCTCAACATATTTAACTTCCAGATTCTTAGTAGTTGCAGTTATTTATATTGTTGTGTTGGTTATGGTCTTGACTAGAAGCTAGGAAAGGTATCCTAGGGTCGAACAATCGATTTGCCTGTAGGTGGGATCTAATAGGCGTCATCATGACCTGGCTGGGTTATGACAATCCTTACATTAGTATTGTGGGTCTAGTTCTATGAAGCCTCCTTTTATGACTGGTGAAATGATCTATGCCATAGATTAAACCCATGAAATCTTGATTTGTGTAGAACTAAATTTACTTCTAAGGCTTTTTTAAACTTTCAAAGTTAGGAGATTTAGGGGTTGTTACAACGTTAGATCAGGAATATTAAATCTTATAATATGTGCGTTGTGAACCTTTAGGTTGGCATTGATCTTTAGGCAAGTTCTAGCTATGGAGGTTTCGTTCGGATGAAAGGTGGTCTTGTATTCGATGTAAATTGATCTTGTTTTATTAGATTCTGTTCTGAGTATCATGTTGTTTGATACTCACTCCTGACTTACCTATGTAGGTCATGAGGTTTGACTAGTATATGAGATTTCTTTCTCGAATACCTACGGACTTTTTAACAAACGTTTGATAACTATTATTCACATGAAGGATATTTTTTTTCCTCTTTACTTAAGCTTTGTTCTATTTTATAAACAAAGTTATGGATAATTGTATCTACCTTTCAATTCTATATGTTATTAATTCCTTCTACATACGACAACTAGATTTTAGGGGTTCCATTGAGAATGACCAATTTTTTTTCTTTTTATATTTATTAGTTTCTTTCCATTTATTTTCATATTTGCTACCTTGTCTTTTTAGGTACGGGCGAGTGCCCTCACGTCAACTTTTTAATGTCAACTAATTTGGCTTAAATCTGAATAATATGATTTGGAATAAGTACAATGAAAAATTCATAATTTGGCATAAAAACTTTAGGTCAGTGAATATTATCAGTTTGACTCATGCTCTTCACACTTATATTTTTTGTTTCATTAAATCTTTAATTTATAAAATTCTGATGCGAAACACATATAAACATGTGTTTCAAATAGACATTATGACGGGGTTTAAAGGATGAGTAAAGCATGCTAATGTAAATATAGGAGAGTGTCTTTAGTCATAGTTGGTGGGTTATGATGGAATATCTTAATACTTTTAAGAGTATATTTTAGTTATTAAAAATATGAGAATTGAATAAATCAAATATATCAAATCTGATTGCATTTCATCTTTTTGGCACTTAAGTCAAGAATAGTCTATTATACAGTCAAGAATGATCACTGATTTTGTTTCAATATAAAAACATAAAACATTTGCTTATCTTTTATTGCAACTCCATACATTATACTAATGTTTCTCTTTATATCACACGATCAGAATATACTAATCAAATCAAAATATGGTTTCCTTGAAAGTGGCCAATATTCATCATTGTCAACTTCTTGATTTCCAAAGCCTTCAGTCATGGGTTGTTTCATGGCCAATATTATTTTTGAAAGAGTTCATTAGGAATTTATAGTGGAATTTGTAACCACACATGATCACCCAATTTTGACAATACATATATGAAATATCATGAACTCTTTTAAAACAAACAGAGAGCCATCTAATAAGTTAAAATAAATACAGATGTTCTTGCTGAAAATAAAACTCAATAAATATTACTTGTCATTAATTTACAACTTCTAACAATTAGAGTATTTTTAACCAAATAGTATTGGGTTGTCACTGTTTGCACCCTCATCTTTGGGAATCAATTCAGCTAGAAAGTCACTATTTAGAATCTGAACCCTGAAATGGATTTTGCTAGCACTACACTATGAAAGTTCAAATATGAGTCCATCCCATACCTTAAGATTATATCATTCACGAATTTTCTCCACTCATTGCAAAACTTGTGACCAGCTTGGGCTCCAGTGTAGAACATATTCCACTTCTTTCGACCACAAGTAAGCATTACTAGAGTTCTAGCAGGAGGAAGCAAATTTTCTTCATTATCATAGGCAAATACTGTTAAAAGTTCAAAAAGATTTAGTAATCTTTTCTATAAAAGGGTAATAGGGCAGGGACATTGGGAAATAGAGGAATCTAACCCTGACTAAGTCATGATCACTTAATAGAATTATCTTTAGATAAATAGTAGATTATGGAGAAAAAATGACCATTACCAAATTTTAGAGGGGCTCGACACTAGTCTTTGTGAGAATCAAATCAAAATATGATTTCCCTGAAAGTGGCCAATATTCATCATTGTCAACTTCTTGATTTCCAGAGCCTTCAGTCATGGGTTGTTTCACGGTGTAGTAATCTTTATGATTTGAAACTTGTAGAAAAGATGATTCATTACTCTAACAAAAAAAAGCATGCAATCAAGATTTAAAATCTACAATGGGTCGAGACAAAAAAATATGAAAGATTTTTTTGAAGAGTCTGAGGAATATATATACCTCTATTGCATATTGGTAAGATAATTGAAATTCTCGTTTCCTTTTGATAGCAGTTTACAGAGACTACGTTGAAATTTGGGGGGGGGTTGGCTTTAATGTATATATAACTGCGAAATTTGCTCACGTCTTTCGTGATGTCATATAATGATATTTTGTAATGGTTGAAAAAAATATATTTTTATTTTATTTGACCATTGTACTAGTTTGAACCTATGTATACTTTATTTGCTCCTTTTTTTTTTTTACATTTTAAATGTATGTATTTTTTAAAATTTTATTTGATTATTTTATTTTGCCATTGTAAGACAATAAAATTCATAAATTTTATATGATTACAACCACTTCTAAACTTTTCTAGTTTTTTGTGTTTCATATATCAATTTCATATCGGGATTATAACTCAATGATTAGCGAAACTCTTAAAATCACTACTTTGTAGGGTTTGTTATACACACAAAAAGACACAATATAAGAAGAAGAAAAATATGTTAAGACTAGATACAACGATGGGGCTTGCTGTGTTAGAACCTAAACTTTATACCCCGAAAGTTACGATCCGTAAGTCCTTAATTGGTTCAATTTGGAAAAGTTTAGGATCAAAGGTATATTTATTCTAACTTGTGTCCCTTAAGAATTAAAAAATTGTTGGGGGGTCTTGTGCATGTGTCAAATTTTGATTGGTTCTTGTGGGGACCTTTCCCCTATATATATATACATGTGTGGGTGGCTTCACTTGTTGAAGACAAAGCTTGCAACACTTAGAAAAAAATAGAGAAGGGAGGAAACAATAGCAACCCCTCGAGTTGCTACAGTAACCCGAGGGGAAAATTGATTTTTTTCGATTTTTTGAGTCTTTGACGCTTCAAGCTTGGTATATTGGATCCCCTAATTAGCGTTGAGGCGTTGGTTGGTCAAGAAAACGCTTGGTTTGGTGGTTACGACGACTTGAGCCTAGTTAAGGGCTTGAAAGGTATGTTGATTTTAAGCTTCTCTTATGTAAATTTAAACTTGTGGATGTGTTAGGAGTGTGTTATATTAAAGGTATAACATGAAAAATTGGTTGATTGTAAGTTGAATTATGAATTTGGGAACTTATGTGAATGTATGCATGAAAATTGGCTTGAATTGGAGGCCCTTAGACAGTGTAATGTTGCGTTTTAATGTTGGGGGCTTGTGTTGGGCGTTAAGGTGATGTGGTGTAGTCCGTGGAGTATATAGGGACGCTTGAATATGGTAGATATGTGTATAAGTGTTTGCTGCCCTGTTTTGTAAATTACGCCAAAATAGAGTTTTGTGGTGTTTGGATTTTATGATGGCATTGGAGAAGATTTATTGGTGTGGTAGGTTGTTGTTGTTGTTGATGATGGACTATTTGAGCCGAGTTGAATTCTTGGGGCGGCATATTTTAAGGGGAAGTGCTGTCGAATTTTTTTTTATAAAATTTGGAACAAGGAAAGTTAGGATTTAAGACCCGCTATGGTCGCTAATCGTTGGCGTCATTATATTTGTGTATACGTTGGACATCCGGAAGCATAAATCGGATCAGGTTGAGTTAGAACTAGTTGGAGGAAGAAATTGAGGTATGTAAAGTTTTCTTGTCTGTCTGCATGAATTAGTAAGCTTGGTTTACGTCGTATATTTGAAAAATCCCTTCTTCTTTTACAGTTTAGGTCTAAATATAAGTTATGCTTGTTTTTAGCCAATCTTACAACAAAGTTGCTTCATCCTTAATTTTGGAGTTT
>JAOTQR010131881.1:0-21928 GCA_025774065.1 Solanum ossicruentum | reverse complement strand
CTTTTAGCTTGTTATTACCGTTTATCTTCCTAGAAGCATGCCAAACATAGAAATTCCTTATATATATATATATATATACACACACACAAAGCACATAAATATATGTTGGTTCTCCCGAGCCTTATCGGCAACGGGTGCCAGTCCGCCCTAACGGGACTTTGGGGTGTGACAGCATTGTACATTGTTGAAACATCCCAAAAATATGCTTCAAAAATTCACATTATCGTAATTCCTTATATCTCAAAATTCATATGTGATATTGAAAATTCGACTTCATATTCTCAATCAGGGGGCAAAATTGAGTAGGAAATGGGTATAACTCGGATTTTAGAGAACCCGTAGCAAAAAATAAATTTTGCTAATTTTCAAATTTCAGTGTGCATTCGTGACCAGGCCGCGACCAGGCCGCGATGCGAACTGGGCGGGGATCAGTATTATTCTTTTCTCTGTGATGGTCTGGGTCTCAGACTAGACACGGACCAGACAATTTTTTTCTTAATTAATTTGTGTCAACCAAGGGTATTGGGGTCATAGACCCATGCCCACTTATGCATAAAAACACCTATACTAAGCCATTTTTTAATTCTATATCACTCATCACGAAAAACCTCTCCAAGACTTAATCAAATATCTCATTCAAATTTCAAGAATTTCAAGCATAACTTTAGGCCTCAAGGATTATCTTTAAGCTCTAAGTTCTCTTCAAGCTTATCTCAAGAAAACCCAAGTTTGAAGTATGTGGGTTTTATCCATTAGGTCATTTCACCCAAGCAGTCGAAGCGGTAAAGAGGTCCGGATTCGAGGTTCGAACACAAGCTTCTACGCCCTTCGTCTGGGAAAAGCAATTAATTAAACAATTATCAAATTGAAAAAACCAAGGAGTATGCTTCCAACAAATATCTCACCCGGACCGGGCGAAGGCTTAGGACTAAGGTGTCACACGACAGGTGCATTCCACTATTCTATTCCATAAGTGAAATAATTCTCTTGGGACGGGTCAATCAAAAATGAAATCCAACGAGAACAAATCGAGAGAAAATCTTTCATGAGAGAGTTTGAAAATACCGACTTTGTATACATAGAGGGGAGCCTTAGACTCCTGAATTGAAGGTGTCGAGCAGTGGGATGTCAGACTCGCTTAAATAAGGAGGCTCCAGAAGGGCTCTCTTTCATCCAAATAAAGAACCCAATCTTCCTTTTTTTATGAAAATTGCATGATTTCAAGTTGTATTACTTATGAGTATCTCTTATTATGAAATATGAGCATGATTTATGTTGGGATTTTATCAAGTATTATTGATTACTCATGAATGTTTATTTTAAGCTTACACCATGAGTTGATCTTTGCCTATTGAGACTATGCATGTTTTGAGCTATGAAACTATGATCTCTTATGAGTTTTGATGATGGATTTCAAGGTACCCTACATGAGGGTTTTACTACATATTGGTAGGTTCATTTGCATTAAGTTTTCTCATCTTATTTCACTCTCGAATTGCATGATTTTGAACTAGTATCATGAACCCACCATGTGTTTGATAAAATCTCAAGTCAAGCATTCTCAAGTTATTGATGGTCTATTTCATGATTTACATATCAAGTGACTATATGATGATTAAGGGCTTTCAAGTATGTATTGAATTCATGGAAAGTATCTATGATGTTACAAGTATCAAGTTAAGCCATATTTCAAGATATTTACCTATTGTGAGCCATTCATGTTTAAGCAAGGGTTCATGTATGATCATGATCTACTCTCATGTTTCAAGTTAGGCTCACCATTAGAGGTCAAGCATTTTTAAGAGTTGCTCATGTCATGTTTTCATGTTTCTTATAAGTTATTAAAGTTATGATTATTTCAAGAGTTTTGTGGGATTAGACTTAGCACCAATAGATTGGATGTCGACGAGGACTATCTTCAAGGGTCCATACTCCTTTCCTCAAACTATGTGCCAACATAGGATTATACTTTACCCTTGCTATATTAGTGGATCCATTTAGTACACTTTATCATGAAATCCACCTCGAAATAGGGTGGGTTCCCATAAGGGGGTTTACATCTCTGAAATGGGACAAACTCCCGTAAGGTGAAGTATTGTTTACCTTGGCAAGTAGACCACCTCTTTACCGATGAAGGATAGTCATCGGGATTCAAAGTTGTAGCTTACTTAGTCTTACTTTTGTCAATTAGGGTCACTTCCCATATATGTATTATGTCCTATGTAAGTCAAATAATTTACAAGCATATTTTACTTTAAGTATTGATCATGCATGCCATATTGAGATTATACTTATCTATTGCTTATTATTATACATTTTGACTATATTGGCTTATGTCTTGTTGCATTGCATCTTACATACTTAGTACATTCAAATGTACTAACGCATACTCTATGCCTACATGATATTACCATATAGGGACGGGAACACCATTTGATCATCCTCCATGTGGCTAGTACGATCCTTTGAAGCAGGCTTTGGTGATCCTCAAGTTCGAGGACACTATCTTTATTACTCTTTCTATTCCAAGACTTTTTCATGTTGAACATTTGTTACTATGAGAGTGAGCCCAAAAAGTGTCTTGTCCCCCGCTCCATTCCATATTAGAGGTATTGTTAGATATTATGATGTACTTATGCTATGAGCTTGACTCTTTATATTTTTATGAATATGAAGCTTTCCCTTAGTCCTGCTTGCCTTATCTACTATATCTCTTGTTGTTGTTAACTTTTCTTTAGCGACCAAGGATGTATGATTGATATGCTAAGAGGCTTGTATAGGTACCTTCGGGTTACCATTTGTCGTGTCACGTCTAGGCCCTAGGCTTGGGTCGTGACACTTGTGTTCAGACATTTCATGTTCTAAGTCAAGCCTTTCAAGCCTTGTTCTAGCACATTCGAGGATGAATTTTCTTAGGGGGGAGATGATATAAGGACCCAGACTTTGTACGACCTCAATGGAGCATGGAAATTAGGTTCCAGAAAAGTTTTGGACTAAGGTGACGCTCCATGGGAGCCCTCGCGGTATGTATGAGGTCACTTGGCCCGTGAGGAGCCTCCATAGAGTGGCCTTTGGTCTTTGGAAGATGTTTGGCCCTTAAATATGGTGTTTTAAACTAAGACACACCACACTTAGACCCCTCACAGTTCGTGTAATACTTCAGGACTGTGTGGTGGCCTTGGCTTGAAATTCCACAATTTTGGGACCAAGTATGGTCACACGATCAAGTTCATGGCTCATGTGGGGCGTCATGACCCGTGTGGCCGCCCATAAGGCTTTTAGAGTGAAATATTTCTAAGTATGAAATCACCGTCTCGTAACTTGATCGTGGAAATTTTCTAAGGAGAGGGATACAGGTAGTGTCACGACCTGTGTGACACTACACGACACATATGGCCTCCGGTGAAGGTGACTTCGTTGAAAAATTTGAAGTATGGAATCTTTAAGCTAAAGTTAAGTTCACTTTCAAGCCCTCATTATGTTGTTTAAGGCCATCATGGGTCTCCCAAGTCAAGCAAAGTTCAAAGAAATTCAATTGGCTAAGTTTTTCACAAGTATCGATTGAAGGGTCAACTTTAAATGGTCATATATCTTAGCACAAAAAGAACAGGGTGGCGCACGAACTATCAAATTGAAGCTTTTTGAATCAGGCTTCCAACGCATCCATTTCAGCACATTCTGATATCGGAGCAAGAAGTTATGCCCTTTTTCATAGAATCTGCCTAGGCTAGACAAGGTGCCTTCACTGATCGTGAAAAGCTTCACGACCCGTGAAGCTAGCCGCGAGCAGTTTCGGATAAAATTTAAAGGGTCATTTTGATTTAGGTATTTTTGATATTTTGACTCATCCCCAAGGCTTTTTAAGGCCTTTAAATCCCCTTTTATATTCCTAAACCTCTCATATGCTAATTCTAACCCCAATTCAAGACTAACCCTCAGTTTCTAGAATCAAACTCTCAAATTCTCTCCAAGTCTCATTTTCAAGATTCAAGTTAGGATTCAATTTGGGTTTCAACTTCAAGCTAAATTCTTTTCAATGTCATCTTCTTAAGCAAGGCATGTGGGTTTTGATCCTTAGATCCTTCCAATCAAGGAGAATCAAACTCTTTCAAGCAAATCTTCATGAATTCAAACTTACTTTAAATATGGGTTTTCATCATCATGATTATTTAAATTCGATTGATGTGTGGGTTGTACTTTATTTATGATTTTAAGTTACTTTGAGCCCTATTACAATTGTTTACATTGGATTTATGAAGATATGAATATCTATGTCCCCTTCAAAGCTTGATTTATGCATGGGTAGTCTATATTATGTTTTAAATGTCAATTTTACTTAATTCTTATGATATTTTGTTGAATTTTCATCTCATCCATAGTATATTCATTCATGAACAATGAATTTTATGAAAGTTATGAAGTGAGTTAATTCCAATTATATTTATATATATGATTTTGGATAAGATATTGTTTATGACAAGAATGTGATCACACATATGTCTATTGATTATGGTTCTTTGAGCATTTTGGGTGCTTTCACCATTTTGTATATATGGATGAGCTATTACTATACATGAGTATAATGAATTATGATTTGGCATTAGAGCCTAGTTATGAATTATTATGATTGGTGTTTGGCTTTGAGCCTTAATGTGCATTGAATGGATTTGAAATAACTATTGTCTCTTTGGAAACTATGTATATTTATAAGCATTCTTGTAGGATGGCGACTTAGCACCGATGGATTGATGGTTCCCTTTTTTTCCTTGAACTTGTGCCTAACATAAGTTATGAGAATCCTCTCCGAAATGGGAGTGCCCGTGAGGAAGGTTCTTCATACGAAATGGGAGTGCCCATAAGGTGAAGCATAATGTGATATGATATTATGTGAAATCCTATTGGAAATGGCAGTGATCATAAGAAAGGTTGCTTAATACAAAATGAGAGTGCCCGTACAGTGAAGTATGATTTAACTTTGGAAAGTAGACCACCTCTTTACCAGTGAGGGGATTTCATCGGGATTCCAAGTAATAGTTCGCTTGGTCTTACTCATGTCGGTTGAGGTCTCAGACTCATGTCGGTTGAGGTCTCATCCCCACTATATATGAGCATTTGTTCATTTCATACATCATGAATTGCATAACATATTGTTATACTACTCTTCTTTGGATATACTTCTTTCTATATTATATGCCCTAGTCATCTAATATTGAATGCAGGTTTGATAAGTCATAAGCATTGCATGCCCGCATATTTAGTACTCGTACTTTTTGCATATATGATCTAACCATATAGGGACCGGATACTACCTTCATCTATCATTGGACGACTAGATTTGATTTGAGATACTTGTTGTGGTGAGTCCTATCTTCCAAGGACAAGCTACCATTCCTCTACCCTATGATGTTTTTGCTTATGTTAGCTTTACTTTGAGAGTGAGCCCAGGACATGTCTTGACCCCTTTCCCATCTTATGATTAGAGACATTGTTGGAAATTTTATAGACTCTTGTCAAACTTATATGTTATGTGTTGTATTTGGAGATTAAGATTTTGGTTATCTATCGATAAGGCTATTATGGATTGATTATGAGAATTATAATATGTATGCTTTGATGTGGAAACACGAAAGATCCTACGTACCGAATTGCTTCCATAGAGTGATTCATACTTACCCGCCCCTTAGTCTTTATGTGTTTCGTGTTATGTAAATCTATGTTAATCCCTTTCCCTATGATATCCCCATAGCGTGAGTCCTACTTTCCCGTCCCTTAGAATTATGTGTTTACTATTTGTGTATGCTTTTGAACCGATGATGTGAATATGGATACTTTGAGGCTTGTTCGGGGACTCTCGAGTTTCCATTCGCCATGTAAATCCTAAACCCTTGGTCCAAGTCGTGATTTTTTTCAAAAATAATAATTTCAAATTATTGAAAAAATGAAGAATCTCATAAATTAATTTATATTGTGGAGGGTAAAAATTGGATGTCAACATTGTTCATGCGGACATGTGCACTTGAGCAACTTTATCGCCACTTTTTCTACTAATTGACAACTTAAAATATTTTTTAAAAAATAAAAAAATTTGATTGATTATTGAGATTAATTTGTCGGCGTCACATAAAGTGGAACAAAAGAAGTAAGGAAGTTTCAATTACTCAAGCAGGTAGCAAGTCAACATGGCTGCTTGAGGCTATATTTGTAATTTTTTAATCGTTCTTCCATTTTAATTTAATTGTCTTATTTTTTGTGTTTTATACATTTAAAAATTGGGTAAAAATATTAAAAATTATGATAATTAATGATTTAAAAAAATTCTAAGAAAAATGTTATGTGAGAGTATAAAAGATACCATAAATCATGATATTTCACAATTTAAAATATTTTAAAAATAAATAAAAGATTTTGATTATTGAGATTAGTCTGTCGATGTCACATAAAATGAAACAGAAGAAGTAACATGTATTATTTAATTCAGTTGCTCAAGTAGGAAATAAAAATCCAATTGATTAATGAAACTAATCTATCGACGTCAAGTAAAATGGAACAAAAGAAGTAACATATATTATTTAATTAGAAAATTATATAAGAAGTATTGTAAATCTAGATATTTAATAGTAGGAATGTATCTATGTATAACAAATAAAAAAATGTTATAAATCACAAGAATTAACAACTTAAAAATATTTTAAAACATAATAGAAATCGTAACAATTGAAAAATTGAAAATTAAAAAACATTAAAAAAAATTGACTTTGAAATTGTAGCAGTGCCACATAAATTAAGACAAGAGGAGTAATATATAGTATTAAAAAATTATATAAAATAGTACTATAATTCACATCATTAAATAATTTAGAATGTTTAAAAATCATATTAAAATTTAACTAACTTTCTAAATTCTATTTATATCACATAAATTAAGATAGAAAAATAACAAATATTGGCCCCGTGCTAGTACGGGTACCAATGTAATATTACTAATCATGAAAGTTGATAACTTAAAATAGTTTCAAAACATGTTATATAAAAGTATAAAAAATACTATAAATCATGATGATTGGCAACTTAAAATTTAAAAACAAATACAAAATTCAATTGATCATTAAAATTAATCTATCGACGTCACATAAAATGGGACAAAAAATAACATGTATTATTTAACTAGGAAAGTAGGTAATAAGTATTGTAAATCTAGTATCACATCCCGGGAAGGTACCCTAAGACGTGGCCGACATTCAGAGACTATTGCTAGTCCCCAAGCGAACCACTTGACCTTATCACACTCATTCAATCAACAATTATCATATCAGTGAAAGACTAAAGATAAATAAAGGTGGACAATCTCAATTAAAGGTAATGAAAACAAATCAACAGGACTAGTATGAAAGAAACTAGTTAGACAATATCTAATTTATCAATCCCAAGTCTAGTCTATGAAGCCACTATCTAAGATGTCTAAATGGTGCCATGGTAGACTCATGGATACCTAAAAATAAAAATATACAAGTTTAAAAGTCTGACTCTAAAGCTAGATGAAATTGTATGCGTCCCTCGAACTAGAGGAGGACTTACTAATCAGCTAGAATAAGAAGAAGATCTTCAATGGAATGCTTGTTGATGATCTATGGTAGCTATCTCTGTATCATGAAAAGATGCAGGACTAAATAGACACCGGTACGTGGAATGTACGAGTATGTAAAATAGCTAAGTGAAATAGATATGGATAGAACAACAATAACTCAAAATGCTCCATCAAGATGTCAAATGTCTATCTAAAGCAAGAATAAAGAGTAGGCAATGACCAATCAATACAAACCAAATCAATTTGATCTAATCAAGTTAGCGTACTACTAATATGGAACCTATCTGAGAGTTTCTCTTATCCGAAAATAATCACTTATGAGCCAGTGATCGTACAACAATCTTGTTGATGTTGCCACAACCATTTAGTACTTGCTAGGGTAAAGAACGAATCGATCCATAATATTTACAATCAACCAAGTCTTCTATTGTTTCACGGACCTATCAGGAGTAACATCTGACTTAACAGTTTCAATCCTGTCCTACATATGGCGACGTAGTTATTAAGTTCGAGTTAGACTTAATTTTACTCAATTCAGTGCTTGATACTCCTCCCAAAACTCAATGCTCATAACACAGTCAATATCAATCAACTAGTCTCATTGGACGCTTGTCAACTCAATTCATCACATCAACTATCAACTCTTTTCTTACATTCTTTTAAGGTTCAACTCTTGATACATAAAGACTCTATCGTGCGTCATTCTAACACATAACATTAGGAAAAACAAAAGTAGAGTTAAAGCATTTAGGGACTCCATAGGCTTTTTGGACTCAAATTATACTCATGCATGCTCATTTAAATGAAATATGTAAAAATAATAATAAAAATTCATTATAGGGTTCATGTCGTATGGCAAAATAATCAATTTCAAGTATTTAATTCATAAAAATAGTGATCCGTGCAAGATTATATAGAAATACATTAGAATTAAAGAAAACCTTGAAGAAACATACATGGAAGACTCAATTCACTCACAACTCCATCAATTTGGGTTATGGGGCACATGGAAGAACATAATCCATGTTTTAGTAAGCCTTATATACCTGGTAGTTTTGAATCTTGAATAAGCTTGGAGAAATTCACAAGATTACCTTCAAACCCTAAACCTTTTTCTCCCTTGAAACCTTGCTCTAAGTTTGAGTGTTTTAGCGTAAAAAGGTTGAACTGATATGTAGGGATTATCTAGATGTAAAAATGTCAGTTTTAGGCTTTGAAAGTGTGTGAAAAGACCAAAATAACCTTTCTTAAAAAGCTGTCAAAAGTTGACTATGGGCCCATCTATGACCGGTAGAAACTTCCACGGCCCATAGGCACCCTTTTGTAAATTTTTGGGTCAATTTCGGGGTCTCTGGATTGATTCGACGAGCCCAACCTATGGCCCATAAAAGTTTTTATGACCTATAGATTGGTCTATGAAATCTGGCACCAAAAATTGGATTTTTAGGATTTTTTTTCCATGAGTTAGAAGACGGGCTGTGGTTCCATGAGTTAGAATATGGGATATACCTTTTTCCACGGCCCTTATTAGGTTTCGTATAACAACTCTACGTTTGGTAGTCTCTAGTAAAATGGTCATAACTTTTGACTCTGAACTCCAAATGGGGTGAAATGAATTGTGTTTGAAAGCTAATTCAAAGACCTTTCATTTGGCAGGAATAGGCCACCTAATAATTTATATGCTAAGAGTTATGATCATTTAAAGTTTACCTTTGCAAAATATAACACTAGAAACTTAATTTATAGGAAGGTTTTGAACTCGGCTAAGTATTAGAGGTCTCTTATGACCCTAATACATTTCCCACATATAAGAATGAGGCTTGAAATATAGGTATATGTGAGGATAGAGTTATGGGGTGTCACAATATCTTCCCCTTGGGATCATTTGTCCTCAAATGATGAGCAACTAGGTGACCTATCAAGAAGAAACTCAAATACTTGGATACTCGAATACTCTTACTGTAGATATCTACCTCAACTTAGGATTCAAAATTGAAAGACTACTTCTAACATCATGATTAGGCATGAATATAGTTAAATACATACATACTTGAACATAGACTCAAGAAGAGCATCACCTCAGTTCAACAATAGGAAAGTAACTTAGAGAGTAGAAATGAAATTATTACCATCAAGTTCATCATTGGCCTTCATATTCTCTTCACCTTCGCAAGTAGCCTCTTCAACGGATTGACTTCTCCATAATACTTTTACAAAAGCAACCTCTTTAGTTCTCAACTTGTGAACCTGTCGATCAAGGATTTGAGCTGAGATCTCTTCATAACTCAAACTATCCTTCACTCCAATGCTTCAAATAGGCACCACCAAGGATGGATCTCCTAAACACTTCTTAAGCATAGAAATGTGAAAGACCGGATGGATGGCTGCCAGCTCTGGGGGTAGCTCCAACTCATGAGCTACGTTGCTCACTCTCTTCATGATATGGTAGGGACTAATGTATCTAGGACTCATCTTTCCCTTCTTCCTGAATCTCATTACACCCTTTATGGGTGACACTTTCAAGTATACCCAATCATTCACTTCGAACTCTAGGCCCTTTCTTCTAACATCAGTGTAGGACTTCTGGCGAATCTGTGCAGTTCTAAAACTCTCTTGAATAATTTTACCTTCTCCATAGCTTGATGTACTAAATCTTGCCCAATCAACCCTACTTTACCTACCTCGAACCACCCAATAGGTCATGTATATCTTCTACCATAGAGGGCTTCATGAGGAGCCATTTGGATGCTCAAATAAAAGTTGTTATTGTAGGCAAACTCAATCAGAGGCATGTGGTCATCCCAATGACCTTGAAATCAACGACGCATGCTCTCAACATATCCTTAAGGTCTGAATTGTACGTTCTATCTGGCCATTAGTTTGTGGGTGGAAAGCAATGCTAAGGTTCACCTTTGAACCCAAGACTTTCTGGAAAGATCTCTAAAACTAACTAGTAAATTGGGCTCCTTTATCTGAGATAATAAACAAAGGGACTCTATATAGTCTAACAATATCTTTATGTACAGTCGGGCATAATCCTCTATGGTGTCAGTCATCTTTACTGCCAAAAATGAGCAAATTTGGTCATTCTGTCAACTATTACCCAAATTAAATTGTGATGTCTGTAAGACCTTGGTCAACCAGGGATGAAGTCCATGTTGATCATCTTCCACTTTCACTTTGGAATCTTATAGTTTGAGAAACTCCACATGGTCTTTGATGCTCAACTTTAACTTGTAGGCAATTTGGGCACTTGGAGACAAACTCGACAATATCTCTTTTCATTCCACTCCACCAATAAACCTCCCGCAAATCATGGTATATCTTAGTTGACCCTGGGTGAATGAAATATCTAGAATTATAGGCCTCTGCCATGATCCTCTTTCAAACAACATCAACCTCTGGAACACACAATCTGCCTTGGTATCTCAATACTCCATCTCCCCCTTTGGTGAAAGCCATTTCTTTCTGCTTATGTACATCTTCCTTCAATTGGAGTAAGATGGGATCTTATTCTTGTTTCTCCTTTACCTCTACTACAAGGGATGATGTAGACCCATTATACACAAGTATCCCACATTCACTAGATATATTGAGTTGGACTCCCAATCGCACTAGTCTGTGCACCTCTTTAGTGACCTCCTTCTTTTTTTCTTCCACATGAGCAGTGCCCCCCATAGACAACCTGCTAAGAGTATCAGCAGCCACATTAGCTTTACGTTGATGATAGAGGATGCTCATGTCATAGTCCTTGAGTAACTCAAGATATCACCTCTGCCTCATATTAAGCTCCTTCTGGGTGAAAACATATTGCAGACTCTTGTGGTCTGTGAATACATCGATATGCACTCTATATAGATAGTGGTGCCATAGTTTGAGAGCAAACAAGACCGCTGCCAATTCCAAGTCATTCGTGGGATAATTCTTCTCATGTAATTTGAGTTTCCTGGAAGCATAAGCGACAACTTTATCCTTTTGTATCAATACGCATCCCAATCCCACTCTTAAGGAATCATAATAAATAACAAACTCGTCAGCTCCTTCGGGCAAGGTCAATACTGGTGCAGTAGTCAACCTCATTTTCAACTCTTGAAAACTCTTCTCACACTTATCAGACCATTGAAACTTGACCTTTTTTTTAGTCAGTCTAGTCAATGGTGTAGATATGGAAGAAAATCTTTCAACAAATCTACGGTAGTAGCCGATCAAACCCAAAATGCTTCTTATGTCAATCGAAGAGGTAGGTCTTAGCCAATTCTTGACCTTCTCAATCTTTTAAGTGTCCACTCGTATACCATCGCCTGAAACCACATGGCCTAGGAATGCCATGGATTTGATACAAAACTCACACTTTAAAAACTTTGCATATAACTCATTATCTTTGACCGTCTGCAAAGTGATTCTAAGGTGATTAGCATGCTCCTCCTTATCTCTAGAGTACACAAAAATATCGCCAATAAACACGATCACGAACTTGTCAAGATATTGTCTAAATACTTTGTTCATCAGGTCTATGAAGACTACATGTGCATTTGTTAACCCAAAGGACATTACCAAGAATTCGAAGTGACCATATCGAGTTCGAAAAGCCATTTTTGATGCCATATTTTCTCACTTTAAACATGGTGATAGCCTGATCGGAGGTCTATGTTGGAGAAAACAGTGGCACCCTGAAGTTGGTCAAACAAGTCATCGACCCTTTGAAGGGGTACTTATTCTTGACTGTCACATTATTCAACTGTAATCAATACACATTCTAAGGGAACCATCCTTCTTTTGCACAAACTTGACTAGAGCACCCCATGGTGAAAACTTGGTCTAATAAAGCCCTTTCTTAGAAAATCTTCCAGCTGCTCTTTTAACTCTTTCAACTCAGTAGAGGCCATTCTATATGGTAGAATAGAGATAGGTGGGTGTCAGGAAGAACATCAATTCCAAAGTCAATCTCCTTATTGGGAAAGACTCTAGGCAGATCCTCAGGAAATACTTCAAGAAACTCATTCACAATCAGCACAGACTCAAGGGTAGGAGGCTCAACATCTTCAGACTTGAGTCGCATGAGATGGTAGATACATTCCTTTTGAGATTAACTTTCTAGCCTTAGGGTAGGAAATAAACTTGCCCTTACACATAATAGAATCACCCTTCCATTCTATGATAGGCTCATTTGGAAATTAGAATTTGACAATTCGGGTTCTATAATCAACAGATGCATAACAAGCGTGAAGCTGGTCCATGCCAAAAATCATATCGAAGTTAACTATATCTAACTCAATCAATTCAATGAGAGTATCTCTATGATAGATGGACACGATGCAATCCCTATAAACTCTCTCAGCTAGAATAGACTCACCAATAAGAGCGAAAATAGAAAATGGCCCAAGCAAGCACTTAGGAAGGATCCCAAATCTACTAGCCATATAAGGAGTGATGAAGATAGAGTGGTACCAGGATCTATCAAAACATAAAAATCAAGAGTAGAGACCCGAATCACACTCATCCCAATATCTGGGGAGTTTTTTTGATATTAACGAGTACCCATGGCATACAAACAGTTTGTAGCCTCGATTACGCCAGAAGTAGCACCCTTTTGATTTTCTCTAACTAGTGGTACCAGTTCAGAAGATAGGCCTTGTCAGCCCAGTTTGGACAATCTCTCTGAAAATGGCCTATTTGGCCACACTTGTAATAGGCATCTCCTCCCTCAAGGCATTTTCCTAAGTGTGGTTTGCCATATTTTCCACATGGTGGCTTACCTAGTGAACCCAGAGTCACACTTGCCTACAACTAAGATCCTTGGGCTTTGAAATTCTGAGACATCTAATCATTCAAATTTTTGGGTGCCGGTGCATTGGCAGATGAAGGCACTAGCCCAAACTGAAACTTGCTACCATTTCCATTCCTTCTCTTCCCAACCACCCGAACTAAAACTTGCTACCATTTTCATTCCCTCTCTTCCCAACCTTATGGCTGGAGGTTTTTTTATCTCCTCCTTATCTTGTTGCCTTTGCTTATTAGCCTACTGCACATAGACTATCAATTTGCCTATGCCCATGTTGCTCATAAGCATAGCTCCTCTCCCATCTTTCTTCAGCTACTTGTTCAACCCATCAACGTACAGACCCATCCTGCTTCTCATGTCCGCAACCATCTCTGGAGCATAGCGCGACAGCTGCATGAACTTAAGACAATATGTATTCACCATCATAAAGCCCTGTTACAAATTTAAAAACTCTCTTACCTTGGCCTCCCTCAGCTCTCTCGAAAAGAATCGCCCTAAGAAAGCTTCCTCGAACATTGTCTAAGTTAGAACTGGGGCATCCTTTCCTCTGTTCTTCTTCCAATGGTCATACCATAACCTGGCAACACCCTTGAGCTAGTAGGCAGCTAGCTCAACCCTATCAACTTCGGTCATATATATCACCTGGAACAATTTCTGTAGCTCATCAATGTAGTTCTCAGGATCCTAGACCCCATGAACTTGGGTGGGTTTATCCTCCAGAATTCTCAAACTTTAGATGTGTCCTGCACATCCTGTCTACCTGCTCTATGTCTAGCAGCAGGTGCTATCACAATCGAGGCCAAGGTCCAGATGGCCTGAAGGAGCTCAGCATTCGAGATGTCAGCCTGTGGTGGTTGTTCATGGATGGCCTAGCCTATGGATTCATCCTAATTCTGGGGCTTAGGTTGGTTAACATTCTATCTAGCTAGACTCCCTCTTCCTCTAACAGCTCTTGTTGGAGGCACTATCGTAGTTTTGCAAACATTTAACGCACTAATTAGAAAAGAGCTTTCATATAGTTTAACTCTATAGCATGAGACAGATTACGAAAGAAGTAACCCTTTCTAAAGTATTATAGCCTCTTGCTTATAAAGTATGGTGCGCAACACACCCAGAAACAATACTCTACTAGACACGGCTTCATAGACTCCTTAGGACACTTGAACTCTGTGCTCCGATACCAAATTGTAATGATATGACCCAACACTGTGAAATATTATCCGTTGTTGGGCCTAGCCCATCACAAATTTGTCCCTTTGGACTCACCCCAAAAGGTGTCTCACAGTATATAGACCAGTCCTTTACTTAAATACCCAAGGACTCTCCATCTC
Organism: Solanum ossicruentum; assembly: GCA_025774065.1. Lineage (NCBI taxonomy): Eukaryota > Viridiplantae > Streptophyta > Magnoliopsida > Solanales > Solanaceae > Solanum > Solanum ossicruentum. The sequence continues at coordinate 7,230 of JAOTQR010131881.1, read as the reverse complement.
TTTTCCTATATGGGATTTACCTAAGTGAGACAAGCATTACATATCGTCGTCCTTGCACTATTGTGACATCCCATAACTTTATCCTCATATGTATCCATGTTTCAAGCTTCATTTTTATATGTGGTAAGTGTACTAGGGTCATAAGAGACCTCTAGAACTTAGTTGAGTTCAAAACCTTCTATAAATTGAGTTTCTAGTGTTAGATGATGCAAGGATCAACTTGAAATGATCATAACTCTTAGCACACAAAAAATTAGGTGGCTTATGACCTACCAAATGAAAGGTCTTTAAATCATCTTTCTAACACAAGTTATTTCACCTCATTTTAAGTTTAGAGTCAAAATTTATGACCACTTTACTGGAGACTATCAGATGCAGAATTGTTATATGAAACGTAATAGGGGTCGCGACAAAAATTACGGCCCATCTACTAACTCGTGGTAAAAAATCCTAAAAATCCAATATTTGGTCCCATACTTTAAAGACCAATCTATAGGTCATGGAAACTTCTATGGGCCATAGATTAGGCTCGTTGAATTGATCCAGAGACCCCAAAATTTTCCGCAAAAGTTTACAAAAGGGTACCTGTGGGTCATAGATGGGCCTGTAGACAACTTTTGACAGCTTTTTAAGAAAGGTTATTTTGGTTTTTTTCACCCTTTCAAAGCCTAAAACTAATATTTTTACACCTAGATAAAGCCCTAAAAATGTCAGTTCAACCTTTTTATACGCTAAAATACTCTCTCAAGATGGTTCAATATTCAAAACTACCAAGTATGTAAGGCTAACTAAAAGGACTAGGGTCTGAAAGTAATCGGTGAATTTCCCCAAGATAGTTCAGTATTCAAAACTACCAAGTATGTAAGGCTAACTGAAACATGGATTATGTTCTTCCATGTGGCTCATAACCCAAATTGATGGAGTTGTGAGTGAATTGAGTCTTTCATGGATGTTTCTTCAAGGTTTTGTTAAATTCTAATGTATTTTTACATAATCTTGCATGAATCACTATTTTTATGAACTAAATACTTGAAATAGATGATTTTGCTATACTTTATGAACCGTAGCATGAATTATTATCATTTTTAAATATTTCATTTAAATGAGCATGCATGAGTATAATTTGAGCCTAAAGAGCCTATGGAATCCCTAAATGCTTTAACTCTACTTTTGCTTTGCCTGAATATTATGAGTTAGAATGATACATGATAGAGTCTCCATGAGTCAAGAGCTGAACCTTAGAAAAATGTAACCAAATAGTTGATGTTGATGTGATGAATTGTGTTGACAAGCGTCCAATGAGACTAGTTGATTGAGAGTGACTATGTTATGAGCATTGAGTCTTGGGAGGAGTATTGAACATCAAATTGAGTAAGAGTAAGTCTAACTTGAACTCAAAAACTATTCGCAAACGTAGGAGAGGATTGAAACTGTTAAGTCAGATGTTTCTCCTGATTGGTCCTTGAAACAATAGGTGACTTAGTTGATTGGATTCATTATGGATCGATTCGTTCTTTACCCTAGAAAGTATTGAACGGTTGTGGCAACATCAACAAGACTATTGTACGATCACTGGCTCATAAGTGATTATTGTTGGATAAGAGAAACTCCCAAATTGGTTTCATACTGATATTACTCTGACTTGATTGGATCAAATTGATTTGGGTTGTGTTGATTAGTCATTGCCTACACTCTATTCTTGCTTTAGATAGATATTTGATATCTTGATTGAGCATTTTTGAGTTATTGTTATTCTATTTATATTTGTTTAACTCAACTATTTTACATACTCATACATTAAATGTACTAACGTCCATTTGGGTCTGCATCTTTTCATGATGCAGAGATAGGTACCAGAGATCATCAACAGGCACTCGATTGAAGATCTTCTTCTTATTCCAGCTAATTGGTGAGTCCTCCTCGAGTTCAAGGGATGTATAGTATTTCATCTAGCTTTAGAGTTGGACTTTTAACTTGTTTATTTTTATTTTGAGGTAGCCATGGTCTATCATGGCACCATCTAGACAACTTAGATAGAGGCTTCATAGACTAGATTTGGGATTGATGACTTGGATAATGTCTGACTAGTTTCTTTCATACTAGTCCTATTGATTAATTGTGATTACCTTTAATTGAGATTGTCCACCTTTATTTATCTTTAGTTTTCCGCTGATATGATAATTGTTGGTTGAATGAATGTGATAAGGCCAAGTGATTCTTTTAGGGACTAGCAATAGTTTCTGACTGCCGGCCACGTCTAGGGTACCCTCCCGGAGCATGAAAAATTTAGTATCAGAGCCGACTCTCAACTAGTACGGTGGTGGGACAAACCTCAGCGAGGATGCTCAGTCCCTACAGGGGGTGAATGCAATGACGACGATACATAACGCTTGGCTCACATAGTCAAATCTCACATTGGAAAAGAGGGAGAGTCCTAGGTTACTTAAGTTAAGGATTTGGTTTATATATTGTGAGGCGCGTTTTGGGGTGAGTCCAAAGGGACAAATCCTTGATGGGCTAAGCCCAACAGCGGACAATACTTCACAGTGTTGGGTAAAGTCGTTACATCTAGATAATTAACAATAGAGATATATCTATATATGAGAATTAAATAACAAAAATACTATAAAGCACAAGAATTGATAATTTCAAATATTTAAAAGATGCATAAAAAGTCCAATTAACACTCGAATCAGTGTCGCATATATAGGGATGAATGAATAACATATATTGTGTAAAAATTACGTAAACGTAATATAGATCGCAATAATTAAAAATTAAAAAAATTAAAAGACATAAGAAACTTTGACTTTCGAAATTTTACCAATGCCACATAAATTGGGACAAGAGAAATAACATGTATTATTTAAAAATTACGTAAAAAGTACTATAATTCACAATATTAATAATTTAAAATATTTAAAATCATATTAAAATTTAATTAATTTTCTAAATTCTATCTATATCACATAAATTGAGCCATAAAAATAACAGATATTGAGCCCGTGCTGGTACAGATACTCATATCTAGTATGTATTCTACTATTTATAAAGGGGAGTTTCATTAGGTGAACCAGGCAGGACGTCAACATCCCTGCCTGGCAATTTAAAGGATATTTTGGTAATTTCAAAAAAAATAAAAAAAACTATTGGTTGATAAGGAACCTGGCAGTTGCATATGTAGTATAATTTTTTAATAATATGGCTAATTTGCCCCTTTTTGATATGTCTGTAGCTTGTGTTGTCACCTCTTTTACTTGTCCTCTTTGACAAACATGTGACTTGAATTCTTTATAATTATTTCATTTTAATTTATTTATTTTATTTTTAGTGCTATATACATTTAATAACTGCATAAAAAATATTGTTAATCATAATAATTAACGATTTAAAATTATTTTAAAAAATGTATTATGTAAGAGCATAAGAGATATCATAAATCGTGATCACTGACAACTTAAAATAGTATAAAAAAATATTTAATCAGGAAACTATGTAAAATGATATTTAACAGTAGTAATATATATACAAACGAAATTAAATAAAATTTTTTATAAATTACAAGAATTAACAACTTAAAATATTTAAAAGACACATAAAAGGTTCAATTAACACTCAAATCAGAGTCTCATAAATAGGTATAGATGAATAACATATATTATTTGAAAATGATGTAAACATAATATAAATTGCAGTATATTGAAAATTTTAAAATAAAAATACGTATAAAGAATTTGGATTTTTGAAATTTTAGCATTGCCACATAAATTGTGACAAGAGGAGTAATATATATTATTTAGATTATGTAAAATAGTACTATAATTCGCGACATTAATAATTTAAAATATTTAAAAATCATATTAAAATTTAATTAACTTTCTAAATTTTATCTATATCACCTAAATTGAGAAATAAAAATAACAGATATTGGGCCCGTACTAGCCTACATCGACATGTCCACTTGAGTTGCCTGCTTCTTCTTCGATATTAATGGGACCCATAAAAATATTTTATGAACTTTTTAATTTAATCTTTTTAAGACATTTTGAGTGTCAACTATGATTTTACAATATTAACCCTAATAAATTATTTTTCCAACTGCTTTAACTGTGATTTTATTATATCATCCTAATCAATTATTTTAAGTCGTTTAAATGCTAGAATTAGCATAAAATAAACATAAAATTATAGACTAAATCATTCTTTTTAAATTGAATTGATAAAATTAAATAATTATTTTAATATTTTCCAACAATTATATTTGTGTCAAAAAAGGTTCTTTTGAAAAAAATGTATAGTATAGGTAAACTAAAAATTTTATGTATATTACTTGAAATAATGTAAAAAGTGTTATAGGTCATAATAATTGCCAATTTAAAAATTTAATTCTTGAATTTTCATCAATGTCACATAAACTATGAAAGAGAGAGTCACGTAACATGTAGAGACTATAAAAAGTTAAAAAGTTTATATATAAATTCTATCGACATCGCATAAATTGAGATTAAAAAAACCATATATTGGGCCCCTGCAAGCACGGACTCTTATATACGTTTATGGGATAATACATTAAAAAAATCCTAAACTTGGCACCATAACTTAGTTTAGTACCTTAACTACACAACTGTTTAAGTACCCCCTCCCCCTTAACTATTTATAACATGTTTTATATCAACCCTCCCACCACCAACCCAAGTAAAGGGCGCTATTGTTGAGACACATGCTATCTGATTCATCAATTAAAATATTATTTCTTTTCATTACCCATACCTGTCCCCAAATTTAAAAATCCAACCTTTCAAAACTAAACATCCCTAAATCATGTATCCATTCCGATTCCAAATTAAAGCCCAAACGTCTCTGAAAGCTCCGCAAACCCTAGACGATCTCTACCTGTTGATTTCATGGCATTGCGAAGGGATTTTGGTGTTACTAGACGAAAATAAAGGTATCAGGTTAGTAATTTTCATTTTTTATGGCTATAGTTTTTCAGTTTAGTGTTTTTGATGGAGAAATTTTGATTTTGAAGGAGTTTAAGGTTGTATCTATAACTTAGTTTTTGTTAATATTTTCAGTTTGACAATGGATGTATACATAACCTTAAGATTTCATCACGGTGGAATATTACAACAAAAACCTCGAATTAAATATACTGGAGGTATTGTCACTGATTGCTTTGGTGTTGGTGTTGATAAATTCTCTTACTTTGAGTTTGTTTATTATGTTAAAAAAACTAAATATAATTGTGCTTCTTGTGTTGTTTATATTAAACCACCTAAAACCCTTCATGTTGTAGAAGTTAGTAGTGATAGGGATATTATTGGTAGTATACATCAGTTAAAATGGAGATATTATTGAACTTTATTTGACCCATTTAATTGACGATACTGTTGTGCAACCCCCTTTTGCCTTAAGTATGTAAATAATGAGGATGGGGAATCTAACCCTACTTTTGAAAAAGAGTCTGGTCAAACTTTTGAGGGTAGTGAAAATTTAGGGTTTGAAAATACTTCACAACCTCAAGAACCTATGGTGGCTAAAGAAGCTTTTGTTGGTGAAGAACCTGTGGTAGCTGAAAAAGCTTTTGTGCGTGAAGAACCTAGGGTGCCTGAAGGAGTTTCCGTGGGTGAAGAACTTGAGATTGGGGTGCCTACAGAAGATTCTATGGGTGAAGACCCTGAGGTTGGGGTGCCTACAAAAGCTTTTATGGGTGAAGAACCTGGGGTTTGGGTGCCTGAAGAAGATTCTGTGAGTGAAGAACTTGGGTTGGGTGGATCTTCTGCTAGTAAATTAGAAAATAGTGAAGATTCAGATTATGGAGATTTCTTTGATGAAGATGGTAGTGACGTTCATGAGGAGGTTAGAATTCTAAGAAAAGAAAATAAGGTTGCTTGATGTAGCTTAAGTTACACCTCCTTTTTAGAGGATAAAGCGGTCACTGTCAAGAAATAGAACCTAACCAAGGTTAGGGTCGAACCCATGGGGAATACGTAGACTCAAGAGAATTCAATGATCGCAATTCAAGTGGTTAACCAACTTACTTCCCCAAAAGGGAGGGGGGTTGCAATAATAATGGAAAATAAAACTAAACTAACTAACACAAGAGAGGAATCAATATGGAGAGAAACTAGGGTATTGTGTTTCCCATGATTTCCGAACTCAGTATCACTAAATAACCTAAATCTTTTCTAGTATATAGCATGTAGGATGGTAAGTTATGTTCACCAAGACCTTTGGTCAAAGGTGAGAGGTGAATTTCACTTTTTGACTTGGCCCATCTCCATAGTGTGCATTACTAACCCTTACCTATTAGTCCCAGTACAACCTCCCCTTGGCCTAGTTTGGCTGATTAGACGAGAACACATCAGTCGAATCTTGTTAATTAATCTTTTTTCTATTCATTACTACATTGGTCAAATCAGTAACACTAGGCGGGTTCTAATGTTGGCCACCATTAGAAAACACACAAAATGAAGAGAGTTAATTAATACATGCATACACACCTTTCAACGAATTATGAATTGTCCAATTTATCTTTGTTAGTTCTTCATGGTTTCCACAACCCTAGTTGTGGATTTAGCTACTCATGCTTTGTGTAGATGCAAGAATTATGGATTCAGAAAACATAATTGAATACTTACACAATAGAATTAAGAACAACCACATCCAACTTCAATAAGAATCACAAACTTAAGGATGAAATTCAAACACAAGTGTTCTTAAAGACTCTCCAATGTAATCTCATAATTTTCTCTCTAATTACTAATTTCTCTGAGTACTAGGCAAAAAACTTATGAAAAATAACCTTAAAAAACTTATTTATAATAAGTAAAATATAAGTCATAAATATAACAGAAGAACTGATCGGCACACCATACGAAAGGGGTTTACGGGCCATATTGCATTCCACAACCCATAATCAGGGTCTTGTACTTCGTTGCTGGAATTTTGGACTTCAACTCTTAAAGTAGTTTATGACCCCTCTACGACTCGTAAAGTTGTTTACGACCCTCGTAAATGGGGTTTCAAAACGTCAGAAAGTCCTAATCTCTGATCCTTAGGGAACGAACTATCTTCTATGGCTCATCTACGCCCCTTACTGGAATTGTTCACGAAACCACCCTACGACCCGTAGAATGATCTACGGCCTAGAAAGGGTGTAACACCCCACATTTTATATGTACTAATGCTATTTAAATAAATCATGTTATGGTTTGGTCAAATTTGCAT
>JAOTQR010131864.1:0-21930 GCA_025774065.1 Solanum ossicruentum | reverse complement strand
TATATATTGTGCAAGATGAATAATTTACAAGCATGTTTTATTATGAGCATTGATCATGCATGCCATATTGAGATTATATATCAATTTTTTATGATTATGCATTTTGACTAATGCCATAAGTATGCTCACCCCGCATACTTAGTACATTCAAATGTACTAATGTCTCTATGCCTATATGATATTACCATGTAGGGACCAAAGCTCCTTTTGATCATCCTCCATGTGGCTAGTTCGGTACTTTGGAGATAAGCATAGTCCTCAAGTCCGAAGGCACTATCTAATTGCTCTTGCTATTTTGAGACTTCATTATGTTGAACATTTGTTATTATGAGGATGAGCCCAGAAAGTGTCTTGGCCGCCGCTCCATTCAATGTTAGAGGTGTTTTTGGATATTATGATGTACTTATGCTATGAGCTTGACTCTTTTATGCTTTAATGATTATTAAAGATCTTCCTTAGTCTCACTTCCCTTTCTATTTATATCTCTTATCGTTGTTTATTTTGCTTCCACAACCAAGGATGTGTGATTAATATACTAAGAGGCTTATTTGGGGTCCCTTCGGGTCCCCATTCGTCGTGTCATGTCTAAGCCCCAGGCTTGGTGATAAAGATCAAACAAGAAAGGGAAAAGGGAACAAAAATAGAAGGATATGTAGATTAAATTCAAACTATTGAAATTATGGGAAACAAAGGACTAAAACCCTCACCTCCCAATTGATTTCAACAATTCAAATCAAACCCTAAAAGAGAAAATTGAAGGAAACTAAGAACGACAAATGGTCAACCTTCAATTAACCAAGCAACAAGTCAATTAATAAATCTATGAGTTCACCCTAATTACTCACTAATTACTCCTAAGAAGATACTACAATGTGAGAATTCAATTTTCAATATAGTCTCAGTCTTCGAAATGATAAAACAATACTATTTATACTAATTTAATAAAAGAAGACATTTCTTTACAATTTTACCCTTAATGAGTAAGGGCTTTGTTTGGTTGCCTTCTTTTCAAATCCTTGAATTCAAGTAGCAGCCATTTGCACATATGACCTCTTTCCTTCCATCTTCTCACTTGATAGACCTTCCACACGTAAGCCTTTCTTTGGTGACCCTCAAGCTCCTCTAATGCTTCCTTGTTCATGAATATTGCTTATAGGTCTTGGAGATCTTTTGCTTGACTCTTTGTGAATGGTCTTGATAGGTATATGTCACTCATGTTGGTTCCATCTCTACTTTGCATGTTATCATCCTCCCTTTTTTGAAAAGGATTCGTCCTCGAATCCAAAGATTCACCTATAACACAAGGACATAAATCAATAATATTGAAACCATTATGAACATTATACTCACTTGACAAGTCAATCATGTAGGCATTGTCATTGATTCTCTTGAGTATTTTAAAACGTCTATCTCCTCTTGGGCTTAGCTTTTCTTTTCAAACATGTGAAAACCTCTCTACCAACCCCCAATCATTTGGGTTGAAGAGCACTTCCTTTCTCCCCCAATTCTTTCGAATAGCCACCTTAGAATTGTTCTTTCCAATGGCCTCTTTAATATTAGTCTGAATGCTCATCTAGGCTCAAAACAACATTACTAGATAATGCAGTCATGGTTAGTGGAACAAAGGTTTTAAGCCATAACATGCCTCGAATGGTGACATTCCAATAGAGGAGTAGAAAGACTGATTGTATGCAAATTCAATCAAGGGTAAATGGTCTTCCCAAGTAGTTAGGGTTCTTCTAATCATGCACTGAAGCACACTTCCAAGTGTCCTATTGAATACTTTAATTTGTCTATCCGTTTGAGGGTGGAAAGAAGTAGAGAACATAAATATGGTACCAAGTGTATCCCGTAGACTCTTCCAAAAGTGACTAAGAAATTTGGAATCCCTATCACTAACAATGGTTTGAGTGACTCCATGCAATTTAAGAGCATTGCTGACAAATAAACATGCTACATGGGATGCATCATCACATTTATGGCATGGAATAAAATGAGTCATGTTAGAAAATCTATCCACTACCACAAATATGCTATCATGTCCTTTTTTGTCTTAGGAAGGCCCAACACAAAATCCATAGAGATATCCATCCATGGGACACTAGGAGTAGGGAGAGAAGTATACTTACCTTGGAGCACTATTCTAGAAGTCAAGGTAGTCACCAACATAAACCTTCTTGATAGGGCATTCGCTACCAGATTTTCCTCGCCTAGGTTCCATATTCCTGCAAAAGATAAGAAACAATACTAGGAAAAGTGCTAGTATTTTGGTTAGCATGCAATAAAAGATGAGTGTTGACAAGGCATTTGGAACTTCCACCATCCCCTTTTGCCTTCGCCACCTTTATTTTCTCCCGAAGCTCCTTCATAGCCCGATTATCCTCACTCACTTAGTATGGAGTAAGAGGTGCAAGAACCTACTTTCTACCTTCAATCACAAAAGTGTGTTTGTTGGATCTTCCTTGGTGCACAACATCACTATCAAATTTCCATGGTCTTCCCAACAAAATATGACATGCCAGCATGGATACAACATCACAAGTCAATTCATCATTGTACTTACCTACACGAAACTGAATGCTTGGTTGTTTGAGGACCCTCATTTCTCCACTCTCATCAAGCCATTGTAGCTTGGAAGGGTTGGGGGTGCTTTGTTGTTGGAATTCCCATATGTTCCACCAAAGAACTACTCACTACATTAGTGCAACTTCCACTATCAATGATTAAAGAACACACTTTAGCTTAGATTTTGCACTTAGCATGAAATAGATTCTCCTTTTGATCAAACTCTCCTTTGGCAAGGGCTCCCATAATTCTTCTCACAACACATGAAAGATTTTGGAATTCAACTTCAAGTCTTCATCATCATCAAGTAAAGATTTACCTTTCCCCATGAAACAAGCAAAATTGACCCTCTCATCCAACCTTTCTTTTTCATTTTCCGAACCATCTACCTCACCTCTACTCTCATTTTTTTCATCACCCTCTTCATCATCTTTGGTCTTATACCCATCCCGAAGAGCAACAATCGTCTTTCTATTAGGACACTCACTAGCAATATGTTCCCTACTTTGACATCTAAAGCATAGAATTGTAGAGGGACGAGGAAAGTTAGGTTTAGCATACTTACCTCCTTGTGGTTCCTTAGTATCCTTGGATTTGTGATCAAGCTTGACTTGAGTAGCTTGACCACCACCCTTTGGTTGCTACCTAGAAGATGTTGTCTTCCAATTATCTCGACCTTTGTCCCATATTGAAGTTGAAGAACCTAAAGCCTTGTATGACTTTTCTTCTTTCAAATCCTCTTCTACCTTTAATGCATCACGGAAAGACGCTTCAAAAGTTTCATAGTGCTTAAGCTTCAATGATTTAAAGATATCATACCTCAAGTTGGCCACAAATCGGATCACCATACATTGCATGTTCTCTTCCATTTTAGACTTCATTCTTAAGTTCTCAAACTCATCATAATACTCTTCAACAATTTTGGTACTTTGCCTCAATATAAATACCTTCTTGAGTACCTCTTAGTAGTAGTTTGGAGTCAAGTATCTCAACTCCATAAGTGCAATCAACTCCTTTGAACCTTGGAAATGGAACCTTGATAGTGTTCAAGCCCCTATCTAGATCATTCCTCTCTCCAAACCTATTTCCTATATTTCCCATCCTATCTCCTCTATATCCCATCCTATCTCCTCTATTCCCCATTCTATCTCCTCTATACCCATAATGTCAGCCTCCCATACTATGATCCCACCCCAAGTCTCGAGGTTGGACTCCTTCCCTTTGTACTCCATAGGTATCCCTACCTCCATACTCCCAAAACTAATCATTGTTGAGATCTCCATACCTTTCATCATAGAGAGGATTTTGGTATTGGTAATCTTGGTAGGGAATTTGTGGTGCATTTGGTAGAGGTGATGGGTGACATGCATTAGAAGATGCATTTGATGCATTTTGTAATGGAGTTTGGTAATGGACTTGGTTCACCAAAAAAGGAAGATTCTCTCGTGGAGGGTGATAGGGTTGTGCGTTTGGGTGTGGTGTAGCTTGTCTTGGATGGTTGGATTGTTGTTCATTTGGAAAGTGGGGTTTTGGTAGCTTCGGGTTCAGCTTTGTGGAGGAAAACATAGATTATGGGCTTGTCCCCGGGTAATGGTAGTGGAATGCATCTATGCCCTCCTTATCTCATCATTTTCGGGTTGGATTGCTTTTCCTCGATTCCCATTCTCCACCCATACCAACCTTTCCTCCATACCTTCCATCCATCCATTCATTTTCGCTATTTGTTTACAGATGTAAGAAAGAGTTTCCATAATGTTTTTCGAACCTTTCCCAATTAGACTTGTATTAGACATGATACCTACAACACTGAACAAATAAGATTAGTAGCAAAAGCCTCATGTCACTCGTATGTAACTCTCAAAGCACCATCTATGGCGTCGTCTCAAAATTGATAGTGAACTAGCTCAACTCAATCAATTCAAGGTCACCTATCCTTTGTGGTGGAGTGGTTTCTTATGACTCTTGAAAGAAAGATGACTCAAACAAAGCTTAGGAACATGAATAAAAGAAGAAAAACTAGAAGAAAGAGGCACAAGAAATATCAGACAAAAAAACTAACAAAAGTAAAAGAAAGTACTTGTTATTACCTAATTTGAAGAATCAAAGATGATTTAATATTTAGAAACTAGTTAACAAGTAATAAAGATGTTAATTAGTTATTAAATAGTTGAGGAATGAAAGAAAAATGAGTGACAAAGAAGAAGAATTTGAGTTCGAACACTTAGAAATTTTTTTAAGGCTTAAGGTGTTCATAACTTGAAAGGGGTTTGATTTGATGATTGATGATTAAAACTAGTTAATAAGTAGTTACGGATGTTAATTACTTGCTAAATAGTTGGAGAATCGAAGAACACAAATTTTTAAAAAAAGAATCACTTCGTTTGGACACTTAGAAAAATTTTTATACCTAAAAAACATCCCATACTTAGAAAAAATTTGGGGTCCAAAAAAGTCTACAAATTTTAAGTCTCTAAAATTGCAATACACATGCCACATGGCATGTCTGGAAGGGCTGGACTGCTAACTGGACACTGATTCGCTGACTGGCGCTGAGTTAGCACTGACATGGAAATTTATTTTTTTAAAATTTTTTTTGTTTTGTTTTTTTTTTTTTAAAATTCAGTTTTTTTTTTCAAATTTCCACTAAGGCCAACAAACACTTTGACCAACTTTAAATTGAGAAAAGTAGATCAAATGTACCTTTTGGTCTTCTTTTTATTCAAGAACACTTGAATATCTTCAAGAACACCAAGAACATAAACTAAATATCAACACTTCAAGTCAACTCGGCATTGACTCAAAATTTAGGATTAGCTTCCCCTTGATGTAGAGAAGAAATCCCAATGATCATCAGCCTTCAATTTCTTCCCAATCAAAAAACCCACTTTCAAATTTTGAAAAGTTTGAATGTTCAAAATCCTTCAATGGAAACTTCAGTTCCATAACTCCAAATTGAATGAAATTTGAGATTTAGGCTCAAAAAACACTAGTAAACAAGAATCTAGTGTCAAAAATAACAAATCAAATAAAACAAGTTTGGGTTTTTTTGGATTTTGGAATTTTTGAGTGGATCTAAATTCCAAGACATAGATTTGTGAAACAAATCTAAACCTAAGTTCTTGATACCAAATGATAAAGATCAAACAAGAAAGAAGAGAAAATGGAATAGAGATAGAAGGATATGTGGATTAAATTCAAACTATTGAAATTATGAGCAACAAGGGACTAAAACCCTCACCTCCCATTGATTTCAACCATCAAATCAAACCCTAGAAGGAAAAATTGAAGAAAACTAAGAACCACAAATGGGCAACCTTCAATTACCAAACAAACAAGTCAGCTAACAATTCTAAGAGTTCACCCTAATTACTCACTAATTACTCACTAAGAAGATACTATAATTTGAGAATTCAATACGCAACATAGTCTCAGTCTTCCAAATGATAAAATAATATACTAAGTAAATAAAAGAAGATATTTTCTTTACAATTTTACCCTTAATGAGTAAGGGCTTTGTTTGGTTGCCTTCTTCTCAAATACTTAAATTCAATAGTAGCCATTTGCACATATGACCTCTTCCTTCCATCTTCTCACCTTGATAAACCTTTCACACATTGTAAGTCTTTCTTTGGTGACCCTCAAACTCCTCTAGTGCTTTCTTGTTCATGAACATTGCTTGTAGGTCTTGAGATCTTTTGCTTGACTCCTTGTGAATGGTCTTGAGGGGTACATGTCACTTATATTGGTGCCATCTCTACTTTGCATATTATCACTAGGTTGTTAATGGTCCTTGGATATCCAACACACTGCATTGACTACAGTCTTATTTATGGTTGTGAAGTGCGCCATAACTATGAATAGGAGGCTATGATGTGTTTTAGGAAATATTTCACTTATTCATGATATCGTGCTTTAGATGTAGAATACAACTTTCTTTCCCTAACAAATGGTCTTTGTTCTTCTAGATCATTGTCACGACCCAAGCCTAGGGCCTAGATGTGAGACAATGAATGGGGAACCCGAAGAGACCCCAATCAAGCCTCTTAATCATTACACATCCTTGGTCGTGGAAGAAATAAAATAACAACAATAGATAGAAAAGAGGGTAATATGGGGCTAAGGGATCTTTCATATCATAAACATCAAAGCGTCAAGAGAGTCAATCTTATAGCATCATTATATAACTTGTCCAACAACATCTCTAAACGTAGAATTTAATGGGGCCAAGACAAGCAACTAGGCTCACCCTCATAGTCAAAGCATACAATAAAAAGGAAAGAGAGTCTTTATACATAGCATGAGAGCAAGGACATTGTCCCTGAATTTGAGGACTCACCAACTTGCTTTGAGAGTAATCATACTAGCCACGTGGACGAGGAGGATGATCAAGTTGAGCTGCTTCCCACATAGTAACATCATGTAGGCATAGAGTATGCATTAGTATGTTTGAATGTACTAAGTATGTAGGATGCAATGCAACAAGAGATAGGCAACATAATCGACATTCGTATTTAGGCAATAAATGAGCATACGGCAATATGACATGCATGAGTGATGCTTGAAGTAAAACATACTAATATAGAATATATTACATGTGTAAGAAGAGACCAACATCATAGAGATCAAGGCCTACCACCCCTTAATAAGGCGATTGAGGTTAAAATCCCCCAACATGGTTGCACGGGCCTACTACCCCCGAGCGAGGCGATTAAGGTACAAATCCCCCAGCATAGTTGCATGGGCCTACTATCCTCCGAGCGAGGCAATTGAGGTACAAACTCCCCAATGTGGTTGTACGGGCCTACTACCCCCGAGCTAGGAAATTGAGGTACAAACCCTCCAACATGGTTGCATGGGCCTACTACCCCCCCGAGCGAGGCAATTGAGCTACAAACCCCCCAACATGGTTGTTCGGGCCTACCACTTCCCGAATGAGGCATGGTTAACTTGCAACACTGTAGATGCTATTCATGAAATGAATACATATATACATCCCTTTCATTATTATCAAGTCATACAAGTCATAGGTCATGAAATGAATCATTAATAGTTCAAGAACCCTAATTGGATATTTTATTGAACACATGGTGGGTGTGTAATTGTAGTGTAAAATCATGCAAGAGTGAAATCATGCAAGAAGTCTTGAAGTAAATCAACAGACAAACACTTGGTAATACCACCTTGCAAAGTACATGAAAACCCTTTATCAAATCTCAAGATAGATCAAAGATTCATAGCTCAAAACATGCTTAAACAGTCACAATTTTACAAAACCCTAATATAGTTCATAGTCAAATTCATAATAGAAGACCTATAAGTAAAATCAACTTAGAAACATATAATTTCCTAAGGAAGCTTAGGCACCATGGGTGAAAGGATCTAATGGTTGAAACCTACATACCTTGACTTTAGAGAATTCTTTGATGAAGATTGGAATGGAGATTTGAAGCTTGAGTGAAATCCTTAAGATCCGGAATGAGTTTTGACACTTGAATTTTTGGGTGAAATATTTATCTAAGTGTCTGAAAGAGTATTGGGGAATGTCTTGTATGATATGAATGTGAAATATGGCTAAGTATAAGTATTTTTACTCATGAGAAGACTTAGGCCCAAGACCCAAAAGCCTTGGACCGAACAACAAAATTGGCACCATTTTAACACTGGTTTGCGCCCCAGCTGCGTCGCGCCAGGGGTGTGGATCAGCACTAGATAAGGATATTTTGAATTTTTGAATTTTGATACGGTTGCTCTAAAATTGGGGTTAGACTTATTCCCCACTTAATTTTGCTCCCTGATCAAGAATGTGAAGTGGGATTTTTGATATCATGCATGAATTTTGAGATATATGGAAATTACGATTCCGAACACTTCTGAGGCACATTTTTGGGGTCGTTGCAATATCTTTTCCTTGGGAACATTCATCATCCGAATGTCAAAGAAACGTACATAAGAAGAGTAATCATGAAGAAATCATCCCCAACTAGAATGCAATAATGCACTTAAACATTGTTTCAAAATCTCAATATAAGTGTCAAAATTACCATGAACTTGTCGACATAAACATGAATGCAGCAATAATGGCTGATACATGAGACATGAATTCATATAGAAGACTTAGAATTAGTACCTTAGGCTTGAGTAGAATGGATGAGATAGGGATATCATTTTTGCATGTGTGCCTTGGTCTCCCATGTAGCACTTTGACTTGTTGATTCCTCCAAAGGACCTTAATGGAAGCCAAATCCTCGTTCCACAACCTCTTCACTTATCCATCCAAGATCTCTACTGGGACTTCTTCATAGGTCAAGTTGTCTTCAACAAAACCCACAACATCCAATAGATCAATAGCATTCGGATTACCCACAAATTTCATCAACATGGATAGATGAAAGACTGGATGAACCAAGTCCATTTCACTAGGCAACTCCAACTCATAAGCCACCTTTCCAATCCTCCTCCACACCCTATAAGGACCCACATATCTTGGAGTTTATTTAACCTTTTTACCAAAATGAACCACATCCTTCATGGGTGAAACCTTCAACTAGACCCAATCACCAACTTATTCAAGCTTCCTTCTCCTCACATAGGCATAGGACTTTTG
The DNA here is from genome assembly GCA_025774065.1 of Solanum ossicruentum. Classification (NCBI taxonomy): domain Eukaryota; kingdom Viridiplantae; phylum Streptophyta; class Magnoliopsida; order Solanales; family Solanaceae; genus Solanum; species Solanum ossicruentum. The sequence goes on along the minus strand of JAOTQR010131864.1, from coordinate 12,761 downwards.
ATGACTTTGGCCTGTTTTCAACCTCTCCCTAATTAGCCTTACCTTCTCCATAGCCTCCATGACTAGATATGGACCCAATAATGCCATCTTTTCCACTTAGAACCACCCAATCGGTGTTCTACAACGCCTACCATAGAGGGCCACAAAAGGAGTCATACCAATGCTAGAATGATAGCTATTATAAAAGGAAAACTCAATCAATGGAAGATGATTATCCCAACTACCCTTAAACTCCAAAATACAAGCTCTAACCATATCCTCAAGAGTTTGGATAGTTCTTTCAGCTTGGCCATCTGTTTGAGGGTGGAAGGCTGTACTAAGCTTTACCTGGTAGCAAGACATCTTTGGACGGACCTCCAAAAGTGTGAAGTGAATTGAGCACCATGATCTGATATGATAGACAAGGGCACCCCATCCAATCTAAACAACTCATGAATGTACAATTTAGCATAGTCTTTGACCCCAAAAGTAGTCTTAACTGGTAGGAAATGGCTGACTTTTTCATTCTATCAACCACAACCCAAATAGAATCAAAATCCTTTCTATTCTTAGGAAACCCAACCACAAAATACATGTTAATATCCTCCCACTTCCAAGTAGGAATCTCTATATCTTGGGTTAGGCCACCCAGTCTTTGATGCTCGGCTTTGACTTGTTAGTAACTATGACAGCTGAATACAAATTTGGCAATGTCTTTCTTCATACCTCCCCACCAAAACACATCCCTCAAATCTCTATACATCTTGGTAGAATCGGGGTGAATGGAATAGGAAGAATTATGAGCCTCATCAAGAATCCTTTCTCTCAAGCCATCAAAGCTAGGCACACACAACCTACCTTGGTACCTAAGGGCACCATCTCCCCCTTGGGAGAATATCTCCACCTTGCCCTCTCTCACCAAGGCCTTCAATTTTAACAAGGGTCAAGATCTTGCTTTGCTTTGACCTCATCAACCAAGGAAGATTTTGAACCATCAACAACCACAATACAACCATTATCAACCTCTTCCAACCTAACTCCCAATCTTGCAAACCGATGAACCTCCCTAGCCACCTCCTTGCCCCCTTCATCAACATGAGCTACGTTATCTATAAACACCCTAGTCAAAGCATCGACCACAACATTAGCCTTACCGAGATGATAATGCACACTCATATCATAATTCTTAAGAAGTTCTAACCACCTTTTTTGTCTCAAGTTGAGAACTTTTTGAGTGAACACATACTAGAGACTCTTATGATCGGTAAACATATCAACACGCATCCCATACAAATAATGACGCCAAATTTTCAAGGCAAATACCACGGCGACCAATTCAAGATCATGAGTAGGATAATTCTTTTCATGCACTTTGAGTAGTCTAGAAGCATAGGCTATCACCTTACTATTTTGCATCAAAACACAACCCAAACCAATCTGGGAGGCATCATAATACACAACAAACCCTTCCAACCCTCTTGGTAGAGACAAGATAGGAGCGGACATAAGCTTATCCTTCAAGGTTTGGAAACACTTTTCACAGTCATCGGTCTACACAAACTTAGCCTTCTTTTGAGTCAACTTAGGTATGGAAGAAGCAATAGAAGAGAACCCATTCACAAATCTCCGGTGGTAACCCGCTAGGCCCAAGAAACTCCTGATGTCTGATGGGGTCAAAGGTCTAGGCCAATTTCTAATCACATCCGTCTTTTTAAGATCTGCCTTAATACCATCCCCCGACACCACATGACCTAGAAAGGCAACCTCTTTTAACTAAAATTCACATTTTTCATACTTGGCATACAACTTCTCTTCCCTCAATTTTTGCAACACCACCCTCAAATGACTTACATGCTCCTCCTCACTATGAGAATAGATCAAAATATCATCGATGAAGACCACAACTAACAAATCAAGGTAGGGTTTAAAGACCCCATTCATAAGATCCATGAGGATAGTCAGTGCATTGGTTAACCCAAAAAGACATAAACGTAAATTGATAATGCCCATATCTAGTCTGAAACGCCATTTTGGGAATGTCACACTCCCTCACCATCACTCGATGATACCCAGAACAAAGATCAATCTTAGAGAAGTGGCTATACCCTTGAAGTTGGTCAAACAAATCATCAATCCTTGGTAGAGGATACTTATTCTTTATGGTGACCCTATTAAGTTGTCATTAGACAATACACATTCTAAGGGACCCATCCTTCTTCTTCACAAACAATATCGGTACACCCCAAGGTGATTGGCTAGTCCTAATAAATCCCTTCTCCAACAAATCCCTCAATTTCTCCTTCAACTCCTTTAACTCCGCTAGGGCCATGTGGTAAGGGAGAATAGAAATGGGTTGAGTATCGGGAAGGAGGTCTATACCAAAGTCTATATTCCTTTTGGGAGGAACACCGGGAAGGTCATTTGGAAAGACATCAAGAAACTCACTAACCACCCGAGCTGACTCTATAGGAAGGAGTTTGGACTCAATATCCCTAGCCCTCACAAGATGATAGCGACACCCCTTAGAGATCAACTTTTGGGCTTTAATGCAAGAGATAAGCCTACCCTTGACCACCACATCATCCCACTCAAGGACGGATTCATTTGGGAATTGGAACTTGACCCTATGTGTTCTACAAACAATAGAGGCATAATATGCATGCAACTAATCCATCGCAAGAATGACATTAAAACCCACCATATCCAACTCAACAAGATCACAGGGCAATATTTTAAAATACAAATGGAACAATTGCCATAGACCTTTCTAGCAACAATAAATGCACCAATAGGAGTAGACACCTCAAAAGACTCACACAATAATTCGGGCTCAACATGAAACTATTTGGCAATAAAATGAGTAACAAAAAAGAGAGTGGCACTCAGGTCTATCAATGCATACACATCAAAATCAAAGATTTAACATACTGATGACGACATCGGACACCTCATCAATCCTTTATCTCCCTTGGAGTGCATATGACCGATTGTGCCTCGAGGCACCACCTTGTTGACCTCCTCTCCCTAAAGGAACCGTATTAGTACCCCCCCTTGTGGATGAACATCCTTACCCTTGTTGCGATTACATGGACAATCCATTTCCTTATGCCCCACCTCCTCACAACTATAACAAGCATTAGTAGCCCTCAAGCATGGACCACCATGACCCTTACCACACTTTGGACACATAGCATTGGGCCCCACACTACCATCACCTTTTACCTTTGGGTAGTATTAGGAGCATGAGAAGATCCTTGGCCTTGAAAAAATCAACTACCTTTGAGACTTTGGAACTTACCATCAAAACGGGCCCTATTAGCCTCATTCCCCCTTCTCTTTCTCAACTTATTCCCCTCCAATTGTTCAGCAAAAGTTATAAGGCAGGACAACTCCATGTCACCTATCAACATGGCGGTACGACATTCTTCACTCACCAAAATAGATACACCCATCACAAACTTATTCTTCCTAGACCTCGTGTCGAAAACCAAGTATGGAGCATATTTAGAGAGTTAGTTGAACTTGAGGGCGTACTCCCTCAAACTCATAGATCCTTACTTCAAATTCATGAACTCCATCATTTTGGCCTCTCTAAGCTCAAGAGGAAAGAACCGATTGAGGAAAGCCTCCTTAAACTCCTCCCATATAACCATATTATTATTCCCCTTCTCCCCTTTCTATTGAGTATACCATATTTGGGCCACCCCTTGAGTTGGTAAGCCGCCAACTTCGCCTTCTCTTTCGACCTTACACCCATGATAGCCAACACTTTGTATACCTCATCAATAAACTCTTGAGGGTCCTCATCCACCTTAGACACATTGAGGTTCATCCTCATAAAGTCTCTCATCCAAGATGCTAGAGTAGGAGTATGAGGGGCTTGGGCCCCTTGGTTGACTTGATTAGCCACAACTTGAGCTAGCAAGGTAAGAGCATCTCAGACTCTCCATGAGCCGATTGATCCTCGGGTGTGCAGGCTATTCTTCCTCTTGCGTTAGGCATGATCTATCACAAGGAACATTCGTTAGAGGAGAAACCTTACCTAACTTCTATAGCACGACATAGAGTAAGAAGAAGGGAAACATTTCCTACCATGTCTCATAGCCTCCTACCCATAGTTGTGGTTATGTGTGTTGGATACCGAGGACCATTAACAACCTAGTGCTCTGATACCAAGTTTATCACGACCCAAGCTTAGCCCCTAGATGTGACATGGCGATAGGGAACCCAAAGGTACCCCAATCAAGCCTCTTAACATATCATTACACATCCTTGGTCGCAGAAGCAATAAAATAACAACAATAGATAAAAAAAGAGTGTAATACAGGTCTAAGGGACATCTTTCATATCATAAGCATCAAAGAGTCAAGAGAGTCAATCTTATAGCATCATTACATAACTTGTACAACAATGTCTCTAAACATAGAACTTAGTGGGGGCCAAGACAAGCAACTGGGGTCATCCACATAGTCAAAGCATACAAAAAAAGGAAAGAGAGTCTTTATACATAGCATAAGATCAAAGACATTGTCCCTGAAGTTGAGAACCCACCAACTTTCTTTGAGAGTAATCGTACTAGCCATATGGAGGAAGAGGATGATCAAGTGGAGCTCCGATTCATACATGGCAACATCATGTAGGCTTAGAGTATGCGTTAGTATGTATGAATGTACTAAGTATGTAGGATGCAATTTAACAAGAGATAGACAACATAATCGACATGCATATTTAGGCAATAAATGAGCATGTGGTAGTATGGCATGCATAAGTGATGCTTGAAGTAAAACATGCTAATATAGAATGTATTACATGTGTAGGAAGAGACCGACATCATAGATATCAAATCCAACCACCCCCTTGACGAGGTGATTGAGTATAAACCCCTTAACATAGTTGCACGGGCATACTACCCCCCGAGCGAGGCGATTGAAGTACAAACCCCCCAACATGGTTGCATGGGCCTACTTCCCCTTGAGCGAGGCAATTGAGGTACAAATCCCCCAACATGGTTGCACGAGCCTACTATCCCCCCAGTGAGGCAATTGAGGTACAAACACCCCAACATGGTTGCATGAGCCTACTACCCCCGAGAGAGGCAATTGAGGTACAAACCCCCAACATGGTTGCATGGGCCTACTACCCCCGAGTAAGGCAATTGAGGTACAAACCCCCCAACATGGTTGTTCAGGCCTACCACCCCCCAAATAAGGCATGGTCAACTTGCAACACTGTAGATGCTATTCATGAAATCAATACATATATACTTCCCTTTTATCATCATAAAGTCATACAAGTCATAGATTATGCAATGGATCATCAATAGTTCAAGAACCCTAGACATTTTATCGAACACTTGGTGGGTATGTAATGCTAGTGTAAAACCATTCAATTAAAGAGTGAAATCATGCAAGAAGTCTTGAAGTAAATCAACACACCAACAATTGGTAATACCACCTTGCAAAGTACATCAAATCTTGAGATAGATCAATGATTCATAGCTCAAAACATCTCAAACGATCACACTTTTACAAAACTCCAACATAGTTCATAGTCAAATTCATAATAGAAGACCCATAAGTAAAACCAACTTAGAAACATGTAATTTAGGTAAAAAGGAAGCTTGGGCACCATGGGTGAAAGGACCCAATGGTTGAAACCACATACCTTGACTTTGGAGAAGTCCTTGATGAAGATTGGAATGGAGATTTGAAGCTTGAATGAAATCCTTAAGATCCGGAATGAGTTTTGGCACTTGAATTTTGGGTGAAATATTTGTCTAAATGTTTAAGAGAGTACTTGGAGAATGTCTTGTATGATACGAAGGTGAAATATGACTAAGTATAGGTATTTTTACGCATGAAAATACTTAGGCCCAAGACCCAAAAGCCTTGGACCGAACAACAAAACTGGCGCCATTTTAACATTGGTGTCCGCATCCCAGCCATGTCGCACCAGGGGCGTGGATCAGACTAGGTAAGAAAATTATTGGATTTTTGAATTTTGAAATAGTTGCTCGAAAATTGGGGTTAGACCCATTTCCCACTCATTTTTCTCCTAATCAAGAATATGAAGTCAAACTTTTGATATCAAGCATGAATTTTGAGATATATGGACATTACGATCTTGGGCACTTCTGAGGTAATTTTTTGGCACTTTTTGGAGTCGATTCAAACATGCCGATTCCATGAGGGAGACTACGGATAACCCATACTCCGAGGAGCAACCAGCCCCTCCCGCTCCTAAAGTGATGGAGGGCTAGCCCAAGAAGAGTTCTAGGATACTATCACAATGTTGGCCCGTGTTATGACCAAACAAATGAACCAAAGGGCCCAAGCCCCTCATTCTCCCACTCCAACCTTAAGGGTGAGGGATTTCACAAGAATGAATCCACCAGAATTCCATGGATCCATGTCTGAAGAGGATCCCAAGAGTTCATTGATGAGGTGTATAAAGTGTTATCTATCATGGGGGTCAATTCAGAGGAGAAAGCAGAGTTAGCAACCTACCAACTCAAAGGTGCAACCTAAATTTGGTTCACCCAATGGAGATTGAAGAGAAGAGATAATGATGCTATTCCTTAGGAGGAGTTCAAAGTCGTATTCCTTAACTAGTTCTTCCCTATCGAGCTAAGAGAAGCTAAGATGATGGAGTTTATTAACCTTAAGCAAGGTTCTATGAGTGTGAAGGAGTATGCCCTCAAATTCAAAAAACATTCCAAGTATGATCCACATTTGATGGCCAACCCTAGAGCTAGAATGAACAAATTTGTGTCGGGGGTGTCCAACTTTGTTAATAAAGAGTGTTGTACCACCATGCTAGTGAGTGATATGAATTTGTCTGGGCTCATGACTTATGCCAAGTAACTAGAGGGGGAAAATCTTCGAAAGAAAAGAAAAGGTGAGTCCAAGAGGGCTCGATTTGAAGGTGGTTTACAAGGTTGTAAAAGTGGTCGGTTTCCTCAAGGCACAAGTTCTAAGGCCAAGTGTCTTCTAATGCTCCTAACAAGAGATTTGCTAATGATAACCCAAGATTCCAAGGTGGTAATGGTGGGATGACCCATCCTAAGTGACAAAAGTGTGGAAGAAACCATGGTGGTCCGTGTTTGAAAAATTCTAATGCTTGTTTTGGTTATGGTGAAGTTGGTCAGAAGATTATTATTGATTATCCTTAAGCTCAAAACAAAAGTAGAGATGGTCGTCCACAAGGCCAAGGTGCTGATATGGGCCCAAAAGCAAAGGGAGGCCAACGAGGGGTTGCTCCAAGGCAAAATGGGTTCTATGCTCTTCAAAGAAGGAAAGGGGTGGAAGAGGAGCCTGATATCGTCACTGGTATGTTAAAGGTTTTTGATTTTAATATGTATGCACTGATAGATCTAGGTGCCCCTCTTTCTTTCATTACTCCTTTTGTTGCCAAAAAGCTCCATGTGAGTCCCGAATTGTTGTGTGAACCTTATGAAGTATCTACACCCATTGGTGAGTCTATTGCTGCTAAAAGAGTCTATAGAACCCGTGTTCATATTGCATAAGTCTTGCCTTGTGATTTTGTTGAATTAGGTATGGTGGATTTTGATATCATTCTTCGGATGGATTGACTATATGCATATTATGCTTCTATTGATTGTAGAACTCGTATTGTTAAATTCTAATTCCCTAATGAACCTGTCCTTGAGTGGTAAAGTCATGATGTGGCGGTCAAGGGTAGATTCATTTCTTGTCTTAAAGCCCAAAAGTTGATTTCTAAGGGTTGCCTTTATCATCTTGTGAGGGTTAGGATGTTGAGCCCAAAGTCCTTCATATTGAGTCGGTTTCGGTGCTCAATAAGTTTCTTGATGTCTTTCCTAATGAGCTTCCTGGTGTTGTCTCAAAAGGGAAATAGACATTGGTATAGACCTCCTTCTCGATACTCAACCTATTTCTATTCCCGCTTATCATATGGCCTTGGCGGAATTAAAGGAGTTGAAGGATCAATTGAGGGATTTGTTGGAAAAAGGTTTCATAAGGCCTAGCAAGTCACCCTGGGGTGCACGGGTGTTGATTGTGAAGAAAAAAGAAGGTTCTCTTAGAATGTGCAATGATTACCGGCAACTTAATAGGGTTACCATAAAGAACAAGTACCCTTTACCAAGGATTGATCACTTTTTTGATCAACTACAAGGGGCTAGTCACTTTTCTAAGATTGATCATTGGTTCGGGTACCACTAAGTGAAGGTGAGGGAGTGTGATATTCCCAAGATGGCTTTTCGGACTAGGTATAGGCACTTTGAATTTGTGGTAATGTCTTTTGGCTTGAGTAATGCACCGACTATATTTATGGGTCTTATGAATAGGGTGTTTAAACCCTACCTTGATATGTTTGTGGTGGTATTTATTGATTATATATTGATTTATTCTTGGAGTAAGGAAGAGCATGTAAATCACTTGAGGGTGGTGTTGCGAATCTTGAGGGATGAGAGGTTGTTTGCTAAATATGAAAAGTGTGAATTTTGTTTGAAAGACATTGCTTTTATAGGACTTGTGGTGTCAGGTGATGGCATTAAGGTGGATCTTAAGAAGTTGGAGGTGATAAGAAAATGGCCTAGACCCTTGACTCCGTCAGATATTAGGAGTTTCTTAGGTTTGGTGGGTTACTATCGGAGGCTTTTCTTCTATTGCTTCCCCTATGACAAAGTTGACCCAAAAGAAGGAACAATTCGTGTGGACCGATGAATGTGAAAAGAGTTTCCAAACTTTGAAAGATAAGCTTGTCTCCGCTACTATCTTGGCTCTACCAAAAATGGTTGGAAGGGCTTATGGTATACTGTGGCGCCTCAAGAATTGTTTTGTGGTTTGTTTTGATGTAAAATGCAAGGTAATATCATATACCTCTAGGAAACTTAAGGTGAATGAGAAGAATTATCCCACCTACGATTTTGAATTGGCTGTCATGGTATTTTCTTTGAAATTTTGGCGTCATTATCTGTATGGGGTTCATGTTGATATGTTTACCGACCACAAGAGCCTCCGATATGTGTTTACCCAAAAAGTTCTTAACTTGAGACAAAGAAGTTGGTTAGAGCTCCTTGAAGATTATGATATGAGTGTGCATTACCATCCCGACAAAGCTAATGTTGTATTCGATGCTCTAGAGAGTTTCACCAGTTGGCTAGATTGGGAGTTAGGTTGGATGAAGTTGAAAATGGTGGTGTAGTGGTTGTTGATGGTTCTAAATCTTCTTGGTTGAGTAAGTAAAGTCAAAACAAGATCTTGACCTCACCATGCTAGAGTTAAAGAGTGTGGTGAAGGATGGTAAAGTGGAGTTTTTCTCCCAAGGGGGAGATGGTGCCCTTAGGTACCAAAGTAAGTTTTGTGTGTCTAATGTTGTGGAAGAAGGCTCATAATTCATCCTATTCCATTCACCCCGGTTATACGAAGATGTATAGAGACTTGAGGGAGGTGTATTAGTGGGGTAGCATGAAGAGGAATATTGCCAAATTTGTATATGGGTTTCACAATTTCCATCAAGTGAAGGCCGAACACCAAAGGCCGAGTGGCCTAACCCAAAACATAGTGATTCCTACTTGGAAGTGGGAAGAGATCAACATGGATTTTGTGGTTGGGTTGCCTAAGGCTAGAAAAAACTTTGACTCTATTTGGGTTGTTATGGATAGAATGACAAAGTTGGCTCACTTTCTACCAGTCAAAACCACTTATAATGCCGAAGATTATGCTAAGTTGTATATACATGAGTTGGTTAGATTGGGGTTCCCTTGTTTATCATTTCAAATCGTGGTGCTCAATTCACTTCTCATTTTTAGGGGTCTTTCCAAAGAGGTCTTGGTGCCAAGGTTAAGCTTAGCATGACTTTTCATCTTCAAACGGATGCCCAAGCCGAGAGGACTATCCAAAGCTTGAGGATATGCTTAGAGCTTGTGTTTTGGAGCTTCAGGGTAGTTTGGATAAACATCTTCCACTTATTGAGTTTGCTTCTAATAATAGCTACCACTCAAGCATTGGTATGGCTCCCTTTGAAGCTTTATATGGTTGGCATTGAAGATGGGTAGTTTGAATTGTGTGAGATAGCTTTGCTAGGTCCGGATTTGGTCATGGAGGCCTTGGAGAAGGTGAGGTTGATAAGGGAGAGATTAAAAACAACCCAAAGTAGACAAAAGTCCTACTTTGATGTGAGGAGAAGAGATCTTGAGTTTAAGGTTGGTGATTAGTTTTACTTGAAAGTCTCACCCATGAAGGGTGTGGTCTAATTTGGCAAGAAAGGGAAATTGAGCCCAAGGTTTGTGGGTCTATAGAGTTCTGGGGAGAGTGGGTAAGGTTGCCTATGGAGATGAATATTGTTCATCCGGTCTTCCATGTGTCCATGTTGAGAAAGTGTGTGGGTGACCCAAGTGTTATAGATCCCTTAGAGATTGTGGGTGTTGTAGAAGATGATTTGACTTATGAGGAGGTCCTGGTGGAGATTTTGGATAGACAAGTGAAGAGGTTGAGAATCAAAGATGTAGCTTCCATCAACGTCCTTTGGGGGAATAAACAAATTAAAAGTGCCACATGGAAAGTTGAAGCGGACATAAAAGTGATACCCATATCTCTTCCACTCTACACAAGTTGAAGGTAATGATTTAAGTCCTTTATATGATATCAAGTCTTAAATTTCAGCCCTCATGTCATTTTGCATGCATTCATGTTTATGGCAACAAGTTTATGGTGATTTTTGACATTCATGTTGAGATTTTTGAAAATGATGTTTTAATGCATCTGTTGCATTCATGTCGAGCTAAAATCTTCATAATCACTTCTCTTATGCATGTTTCTTTGACATTCAGGGATGAATGTTCCCGGGGGGGGGGGGGGTAATTTAAATTCCTCACCTGTGCTTCAGAAGGCCCTATAATGGTAATTTCTTTAAAATTTTTTTCATTTCGCACATAAATACTTTGACATGTCACATTTGATTTTCGTTTCTCTTTTAGGAGGGGAGAAAGTGAGGGGGGGGGGGGGGGGGGGGGATATTGAAATGCCTCACATGTGCTTCAGAATGCCCTATAATCGTAATTTCTATATATCTCAAAATTCGTGCGTGACTTCGAAAATCTGACTTCATATTCTCGACCAGGGGGCAAAATTGAGTGGGTAATGGGTATAACCCGTATTTTAGAAGACCCGTAGCGATAAATAATTTTTGCTAATTTACAATTTCCAGTGGCTGTCTGAGTCCTGGCCGCGCCGCGCCAGGGGCGCGGAGCAGTGTATCTTGTACTCCGCATCTAGTGCACATCGCGCCAGGGATGCGGACCAGTATAATATTTTCCTTGGTCATTCGTATTTGCCTAAGGGCATTGGGGTCATAGCCCCATGCCCACTTAAATATGAAATCTCTTATACTTAGCCATTTTCAACTCTATATCTCACAAAAACCTCTATAAGACTCTATCAATTCTCTCACTCAAATCAAAGAAATTCAAGCTCAACTTTGGGACTCAAGGACTCATTTCAAGCTCTGAAATCACTTCAAGTTCATTTCAACAAAATTCAAGGTCTAAGATATGTCAGTTTCATCCATTGGGTCCTTTCACCAAGGGATCCCAACCTTCCTATATTTTTCATGAAAATTTCATGTTTTCATGTTGTATTACCTATGGGCATATCTTATTATGGTTACAAATATAAATTATGTTTTGAGCAATGATACCACGAACTATTATGAGCTTTTATGATGGATTTCAAGGTACCCTGATAAGGGTTTTATTATAAGTTGGTGGGTTTGAATTGCAATGAGTTTACTCATCTTATTTCACTCTTAAATTGCATGATTTTGAACAAGTATCATGAACACACCATGTTTTTGATAAAATGTCATGACAACAATTCTCAAGTTATTGATGATCTATTACATGCTTTTCAAGTCAATTGACTTCATGATGATTAAGGGCTTTCAAGCATGTATTGAATTCATGAAAAGTACCTATAATTTTACAAGTACCAAGCTAAGTCCTATTTCAATAATTTTACCTATTGTGAGTCATTCATGTTAAATCAAGGGTTCATGTGTGATTATGATCTACTCTCATATTCAAGTTAGGCTCACTTGTAGAGGTCAAACGTACTTATGAGCTACTCAAGTCAAGTTTTTACAAGCTATTTATGTTATGATCAAAGTATGATTATTTCAAGTATTCTGTGAAATTTGACTTAGCACCGATTGGGGCTTAAGATGGGACTCGACTCAAGGGGTTGTTATATAGTCTTTAGTCTCTAAACTATGTGCCACTATAGAATTATGGTTATTACCCTTGCTATACTAGTGGATCCATCTAGTTCATGTTATCATGTTTGGTTTGCCTTGGCAAGTAGACCACACTTTGTCGAAGGGTGTCATGCCCGGTCACCTGAACCGAGGGGGTGTCAGGCCTCGGAGTCCAAGTTGTAGCTGCTTGGTCTATGTCAGTTGAGATCACTTCCCATATATATATATCATGCAAGATGAATGATTTACAAGCATGTTTTATTATGAGCATTGATCATGCATGCCATATTGAGATTATATATTTGTTGTTTATGATTATGCATTTGACTATACTGGCTTATGTTTTGTTGCATTGCATTCTGCATACTTAGCACATTCAAATGTAGTAACACATACTCTATGCTTACATGATATTACCATGTATGTAAAGACTCCTATCTCTTGGCATGAATTAGTTAAGATTAGTCGACGCCATACGTTTGAAGAATTCCTTTTCCTTCATAATTTGGGTCCAAAATATATCCTATGTTCGCTCCTTGGTACTTTTA
>JAOTQR010131844.1:0-21933 GCA_025774065.1 Solanum ossicruentum | reverse complement strand
CATAAATGAAGCTAGAAATTAACATACCTTTCAAGCCCCTTACTAGACCCAAATCTTCATAGCCATCAAACCAAGTGATTCCTTGACCAACTAACGCCTCCATGCCACTTAGGGAACCCAATATACCAAGCTTCAAGCGTCAAACAATCGAAAAATTAAAAAAATAATTTTTTTTTCGGGTTACTGTAGCAACCCGAGAGCTCTAAGTTCTTGGTTGCTCTCTTCTTTTTTTTTTTCTAAGTATGGGAGCTCTTCTTTGCACAAGATAAACATATATATATATATATATATATATATATATAGGCACAAAATATCTTCCACTTGAACCAATAAAAAAGAGCCACAATAAATAACCCCACTAACAATTTAAATCTTAAAGACTACACTTTAGAATAAATTTACATTTGGTTCCAACTTTACCAAATTGGACCAATTAAGGACTTACGAGTTCTAATTTACGTTTTCTAACAATGCGGCTTCCTTTGAAAGCAAGGAGAACTCACCAAACAACTAAGTGCAAATAGATCATCAACAATGCACTTGTTGACGATCTTTAGTACCTGTCTCTGTATCATGAAAAAGTATACTCCCAAATGGACATCAGTACGTCAAATGTACATGTATGTAATATGAAAAAAAAAGAAAAAATGCATCAAGGTAGAACAACATCAACTCAGATAATTAAGATAAAAAAGATAAGGAACTCAATCAGACTATCATAAGTATAAAGTAAAGATATGGTTTAGATAGAGACCAATCATATGCAATCCAATCCAGTTATTGAGAGTACTATCAGCACCTATTTGAGAGTTTCTTTTATCCGACAACCATCACCTATGAGTCGGTGAAATACAATGAGTCGATATCATTGCCACGTTCGTCCAATTCTTTGCCAGGGTAAAGGACAAAATCAACCAATTAAGGATCCACAATCAATCAATCAAGTCCACTTTAGGGACAATAAGGAATTCATCTGATTCATGGTTTAATTTTCACCTGCATTTGGCTATGTAATTATTGAGTACGAGTTGTTACTTGCTCTTACTCAATCCTATGCATGATACTCCTCCTAAGACTCAATGCTTATAAAACTCTATCAAAATCAATTCAATCCTCTCATTAACAAGTCTAATGTGGACTCTTATCAATTCTATCACAATCAAACGTTCAATCAATTATATTACCCAATCAATCCCACTATTCAAGAGTGATAAGATTATGCATTTTGAAGATGTTTAATTCTATTCGATCATTTGAATCCAATTTTGAGAAAATATGAAAGAATCTTCAGGTTTTAGAAAAGTTATATTCAAACATTCATGATTTTCACAATTCATAGTTTCAAATGCATTCATAATATAGGGACACCTAATAGAGGCAAGGTTTAGTTAGGGGTTATGTAGTGAAAGACCAAATCATTGTTACAATTAATTTAACTCATAAAACAATCAATTATTCAATCTCATGTAGGGATAATGTAAGGTATATTAGGATTTAGGAAAATTCTCAAGAATACAATCATAGGGGACCTAATTACTCTCAATCCGACAAATCAAAGTAAGTAAAACACATGGAAGAACTTAGTTCATTCTTTAGTTGTCCTAACATCCCTGGAATTCAAAGAATAATTGAGACTCATAGGATCACAGTCAAACATTTGGAACCTTACCTTTCTCCACTCCAATTCTACAGATCCTTCTGTGAGAGGGGTAAAATGATAGTTTCTCAAGAATTTACAAAAGTGACTATTGAGGTTATTACAATTTTAATAAGTTGGTAAACCATGAGTTCTTGTGACTTGTAGAAAATGATTTTGTAATAAATTTCTAAAGTTTGCCTATTCAAAATTTGAGCAATTTTTTAACCATTTTGCCCTCTATTTCAAATCCTTATAATATGGGCGGTCTCGCTGGACTTCTTAATATGTACTTTATATTCTTGATAGTGAAAAATCAGTTTGTAGTTGCATTTTGAATGAAATGCTCCGGTTAGAGGTGTTCGGGGATGTTGTTTCGGCTATTGAGGTAGGTTTAGCTAATCCTTCTTGAGATTGGGGTTGGGTAATTGAGTCTCCTTATATTGTAAACTATGAGATGGGATCATATCATGACTGGATTGATATCGTATTGTGACGTTCGTGATGAAAACTTTAATGGTCGTTGTGCCTGTTCATGATATTGTACTATATTAGTGACTGGGACCTATAATTTATGAAATGAGATATTTTGAGAAATTATTTGAAAAATAAAATACTTTGAGAAATGATTGTGAAATAGAATACTTTGAGAAATGATTGGTAAAATGTAATATTTTTGTAAAATGATTTGAAATATATGATATTGGGAAAATGATTTGTGAAATGAGTTAACATGGTAAATGAGGCATGAGATGATTGAATAATGAATCACCTGAGAAGAATTGTGGCATATTTTGATAACTTAAATATTTTCAAAGATTGTTTCTTGTTTTAAAAGAGTTTATCTCCCACTGATTTTAAAAAGGGTGTTGTAATGACTTGGTTGGTCATTTTTGACATTATCTGTGAAATTTACTATTTTACTCTTTCATAAGTTGCTTTAGGACTAGTCTGGACTATTGAATGGTTGGAACTGGAATCTTGAGTTTTAAAAGTTGAAAAATATGAGTTTTAGTCTTTTTGAAAGCTTAAGTTGTTGAAAAAGTGAGTTTTTATGTCATTATGAGTTTTGAAGGTTGGGTCAAGGATCTATCAATTTCATTAGCTCCAAAATATTTAAACTGAACTATAGGAAGTTGCAGAACTGAATTTGGAGTTAAAATGAGATTTTTAGGTCCAAAGTTATGATTTTAATCATTTTCGGAACTAAAGTTTGACTTTGGTCAGCATTCAGAGTTCGGAAGCTCGGATTGAAATTCTAATAGTTCCAAATGGTGAAATTAACACTAAAAATGATCTCATCATAATATTTAGAGTTTCCGAGATAGTTTTGGTATTTTGAGTTTTAAATTAGTTTTATTGACTTAAATAGGTAAATGTGGAGAGAAGGCCTTAAAACTATTTTATGATGATTCAGTTGAGTTTGGATCACTATTTTTGGTATGGATATATATAAAGTTTGTGAAATTCTGAGTTCAGATGAGTTTTGGGTCCATTCCGAGTAAGAAGAATTGGACTTGGCTATTGTTAGTTGCTGATAATCTGGTGCACCAGACAACCTTATTCTCCACATTCGCAAAGAAGCCTCCGCATTCGAGGAGGTGTGGGTCTACTGAGCTCCACATTCACGGACTGGGTCAAACATTTGTGGAGAAAGGCCTATTGGTCTCTGTGTTCGCAGGATGGGCTCTGCGATCGCGGAGTAGTTTTTGTACCTGGACAATTTTAAACTCATGACATACCATTTTTAATCTATTTTCGACCTTCTAAGCTTTTTGAGTATATTTTGAAGAAAGATTTTCGAAGATTCTTATTGGGTAAATGTTTCCAACACTAAACTAATCATTTTCTATGAGTTTTAGTTTGATTTTATCTTTGATTTCATGAAATTAAACACTCAAAATTGGGGATTTTTACACTATGTTTTACAAAATTTAACCTATTGCTTTCTCATTCAATTTAAGCTTGATTTTAATGGGATTTTCGCCTATGAACTCTATTTTTCCAGTAGAACATAATTCCGAAATCAATTTTCAAATTTGAGACTTCCAAATTGTAGTCCTAATCTTAATCTTGACCATTTTGGCCCTAAGCCTAAACTATGCCAATATGAGTATCAAAATTCACCTCTAGATACGTAGTATCCATTTTTAATAGTGGTTGATCAATCCATGGATCATTTGGAGGTTTGAGTTGGTTGAAAGCTTGCCCGAATGCGGTTTCGATATCGAGGTAGGTTTGACTAATTTTTTTTGTACTAGATTTGAGTAGTTGAGCTTGCTTATGTGATAATTATGAGATGTAGATTTAATTATGATCCGATATCATGATATGATTGAATTTTATGGGAATATGAGGTTGGTTGTGTTAAATATTGGGAAAATGGCAATCCTATCAATCAATTAAGATGAAATCATGTGTTTTGAGATAATTGAGTTATCATTATGATAATGTGTGAGTTGAGATAGTTCTTGGTTAATATTATTACTAATTGATGATGACTGTTATCAATTTAAGAGTTATGAGCCCATTTAGGGTACTTGTGGAGCTTGTTTCCATGACATATGGTTATTTGTGAGTTACCAATGAGATGAGACATGGTATAGCTGAATAATGTTGATACTACATTGTTGCATTGGTATGCACATATCTTATATTAACTAGTTGCATTGTTATGCAAAGATCTTATGCTCCATTATTACATTGGTATGCATATAACTTATATTGACTAGTTTCATTGGTATGCACAGATCTTATGCTCCATTGTTGCATTGTTATGCACATATCTTATACTGGCATGGATGCCTTGGGATGCACAAATCTTGTTTTCGGTTGGGTGGCATTGATATGCACACATGTTATATATAACTGATTGTATTGGCATGCACACATTTGATACTTCATTGGATACATTGATATGCATATTCCTCATTGCATTTGCATCATTTGACATATTATGATTCACGATAAGACATTGGTTATAGTCTGTGATGCCTCGAGATACTTTTAATTATAACCTACGCCACCTTATTATATATTTTAGTACATGACCTGCGACATCCCCAATTCTATCTTGTAGCTTCGGCTCGATAGATGTGTAGATTGGCCCCGTACTGCAACACCATTGCATCCATGCATCGCATTACGTTGCACCATTTGATCAATTTTACCTTCTATAATTTCCATTATTCATGCCTTTATTGTGTTGTGTACTAAACCTTTTGATGCTGGTGATAGGATTCTTCTTTATTACATACTTGTTCGATTTCTCTTATCCAGTCGGTTGAACCTAATGGGTACATTCCAGTGTACTTACCCCTATTTTGTTTCCTCCCTGCAGATCGTGCACAAGGTCTAGGATGGGGTAGTTGATCATTCCATCTGAGTATTATTTATACCATCTGGATCTTAGCGGTGGAACTTAGACTTCGAGTTGCCGTGGATCTTTGGGGTCCTCTTTTTATTTTCTTATCTCTCAGACTATGTATTAAATATATTTAACCTCCAGTACCTTTATAGATGCTCTTGTACTCATGACTCCAGGTTTGGGAGATTTCTTACATCTTTTAAGTTTGCTTCCACTTTATTTATCCCTATTTAGTTGCGATCCGTTTTGGATCGTGATAGGTGCTTAGAATAAAACTTAGATTTTTTTTGAGAATTTATCACTTGGAGACTTGTATTTGGTTATTGTTTCCTTTATTTATGATATTTACGTTTATTCTCATTTATTGTATTATGGAGACTTGAAATAGTGAAAAACGTTTTTTTTGGAAAGAAAAAGTGACACTTTTAACATCCTTGACCACATGTGGGTGGCAAGTCAATGTATATATATGGGGATTATGTGTGAGGTATATGGTCTGCGAGACTCCTCAGAGTCCCCTTAGTCTTTGGAGCCATAGCTCGACGGAGATGTATACCATAGGCTATACGACAGTCTTAATTTCAGCAGCATCAGTCATGCATTGTATTGCATACATTCTACCTACTCTGTTGCTTGTTATTGCCTTGTTATTTATGGAACTATGTGTTTATTTTTATTTGCGCTGTTCTATATAATTGGTGGCACCGATGCCAGATTGAGTTTTTTTGTATGTAGTGGAAGCGTTCCTAGTTTATGACATATACTTAATTTCTAATACTAGTCGGTCAAATCTACTTGGTACATATTATTTGTACTTACCCTTACTTTTGCATCTCCTTTTGGATACACATTATAGATAAGGTTACTCTCGCGGTAGCTGATAATTCTGTTGGAGATCCTATAGTAGAGTTGGTGGTTTGTTCTACTACCATATTCTATTATTACTTTGTAGTTTTTATTTTATTTTTGTCACGATCTAAGAATGGGTGTGATGACACTTACCTAACCCATCAAGATAAGTCAGCCTAAACCTGCTCAAATCTACACATCTATCTATATCACTTTAAAAGCATAAACTCTCAAATTTGAATGTTAAACTACCACATCATAACTTTTTTTTTAAACATTTTATTTTATTTTAAAAAAAACTTTAAATGAAGCCAGCTTTTGAAAAACATTTCTTTGAATAGACTTAGCCGAAGAGTTGCGACGTTAACAGTCAAGAAATACATTTAGTTGATTTTGAAAAGCACTCGGACATGTTTGGTTTTGTTGATATATTGCTTTATCTAGAAACATAATGTCACATCCTGGAGGGTACTCTTGGCGTGGCCGGCACTTGAAGAACCATTGTTTATTCCCCAAGAAAACCACCTAATGTCATTGTCACATCAACTCAATAGCGGAATAAAAGTGCTCAAATAAAAAGACATCATAGGGATAGATATAACTCTACTAACACATAGTTTCCTATGACAAAGTTTGGAAATACAAAATACTCAACAAATGTTTTACGCAATGTCTATGAAGCCTCTACTCAACAATCTATGTGATACTATGACAGGCCATGGATACCCCAAGTCAAAGAAATAAAATACTCAATAAAAATAAGAAAGATGAAAGGGCTCCTCTGGAAAGCAAGGTACGCTCACCAACTCTGAGAATGCACTGATCTAGACCTCAACGATAAATGGGGTGAAGTCCTCTATTACCTGTATCTATATCATGATATGATGTAGGTCCAAATGGACATCAGTACATGGAATATGCTGGTATGTAAAATAGCTCAAGAAAGTAAAACTCAACTCACTCACCTCAATTCAGTCAACTCAACAGATATGCAAGCTTTAAGGAAATTATGCTTTTAAAATAGACTCGATAAGATTAAACTCAGTTTGAAGATATCTTTCTCAATTAATGCTTGTTTAGGAGTTTATCTTAATCGACATCCAATTCCACCACCTTTAGTTTGGTGATGCACAACGAAGGTGACACAGTTTCCATGCCTGTCCTAAATTTGTCAAGGTAAAGGACGGTCAACTCTTTCATGAATCCATAATAAATATCCATCTTTTGGGACAAGAGTCACCACCAAAACGTGCTGTACGACTATCCTATGCTAGCAACATAGTTTTGTGGGTTAAAGTAGTTATTTACTCGCTCCCAGCTTGGTTCTTGGTACTCCTCCCAAGACTAAAACATTCTCAACTCATCAATCAACTCAAATCTCAGTAATACTCAATCGAATAACTCAAATCTCAACCTTATTAGGTTATCTCAACTCAGTTCATCTCAATTTCTCATCAACTTAGCCAATCAAGAAAATCAAGCAGGCTCAACACGGACTCAAATGGTCATTTAGACTCACTCAATTTGGACTCATCATGGAACGCAAGAAAAAATCATAAATGGATATGCAATTATAATACAATATTCTTCTTATGCTGAATTACTCAACTCAGATAATCAAACTCAAGCCTCAACTCGATCCATGCATAGAATTTCATGAAAGTCATGTAATTTAGGGTTCGTGCTATCAAATATAGAATTTTACCTCAATTTCACATCAATAGTTGTGTAATGCAACAATTATCTCATATATCATCACAAGAATGCATAATAAATGCAGAAATTTGGTATTTGGATGGTAGGATTCTCAAAACTCTACTCTTGTTTTAAATTTTGACTCATGTAGGTGAGGAGCGTGTAAACGCATGTAGTTACACACCTTAGTAAGCCTTACATACTTGGAAACTTTGAATATTAGCCAACTCTGAGAGAATCTCTACTCACGTGCTTGGAACCCTAGCTTTCTCCCCTTCCTCAATGCTCTCTAAATTTCTAAGTGATTGTGAGGAGTAATACCAATAGGGTACTGATACGGGGGATAAAATAAGCTCAAAACATTGTGGGTTTTAATTAAAAAGTGTGGGAAAGGACAAAATTTCCCCTTAGGAAAAACTATGAAGTAGACCATGAATCTTTTTATGGCCCATGAAACAGGTTACGTGTTGTGGTCCTCTCTTGTGGAAAATAAATCAAAATTGTAAATTTCTGAATCTCATTCTATGACCTGTCAGATGGCTTGTGAAAAATGTTATGGGTTGTGTTCCCTTTGATAGAATTCAGAACAAAATTATGGATTTTTAGATCTTATTCTACGACTTGACAGACGAGATCTTATTCTACGACTTGACAGACGGCTCGTGGAATATGTTACGGGTCGTGTTCCCTCTCGTAGATTCCCTTCTATTCTTAACCAAAAATTTTCAAATCTATAGCACCTTATGACCTAGTCCACGGGCCATACTTCAGACTACTACTCGTAAACCCTTTCGTAGAACCAAGTCTGAGGACCTGTTCCATTTTTAAAATTTCTGGGGTGTTATACGCAATATCATTATGCTCACACTTTTTCATTTCTTCTTTTTCAAAATTTCTGGGGTATCAAATAAAGAGTGTTTTGTCCATTAAGCCTAAGAATGCATGAAAATGATTTCAAAGTCTTAAGCCTCTTTTACAAGCATGTATCATACGTATTCTAGTGGGATGATGGCCTAGCACCGATGGATTACAGTTGGCATGGACTATCCCTATGGATCCATACACCTTTCCTTGAACTATGTGCCTAACATAGGGATATGTTTAAGTGGGATGAAGACTTAGCACCGATGGATTGTAGTCGACGTGGACTATCCCTAAGGGTCCATACACCTTTCCTCGAACTATGTGCCTAAGATAGGGATATGTTTATGCCCCATGGGGGAAAGTATGATATGGATCTATCTTTGGCAAGTAGGTCACCTCTTATCCATTGTGGGGGAGATAACGAGGTTCCAAGGTATAGCTCAGTTGGTCTCATGTCGATTACGGTCCCATCCTTATATATATATGAAGTGTTTATTTTTTGCATTCATGCATCATACATTTCAAGGCTTATTGATATACTATTCTCTTGTTATATGATTCTTTCTACATATATGTTCCCTTGTCATCTAACATGAAAATACGGGTTTGACGAGTCATACGCATTGCATTCCCCCATACTTAGTGCATTCAAATGTACTAACATATACTTTTGCCTACATGATATAACCATGTAGGGATCGAGGAGTACGTTTAACAACCGTACGACATCTAGCTTGGATCTCAAGTTTTGCTTGTATGGTGAATCCTATCTTCCAAGGACAAACCACCATTCCTCTACCTATGGTGTTTTTACTTATTTTACTTACTTTGAGGGTGAATTCGGGGTATGCCTTGGCCCCCGTCCTATCTTATGATTAGAGACATTGTTGGACATCTTGTAGACCTCTTTAAATTTATGTGCTAAGTGTTGTATTTGGAGGATTATATTATGGATATGGTTATGTCATTGTGATTTGATTATAAGATTATGTTACAGACTTATGCATGATGTGAAAGATCCTAAATCCTGTAATGCCCCCATAGAGTGAGTCATACTTACCCGCCCCTTAGACTTATGTGTTATGTGCTATGTGGACTCATGTCTCTCCTATCCCATATGGCACCCCCATAGCGTGAATCCTATTTTCCTATCCCTTAAAATTATGTGATTACTATCTGTATGAGCTTCCTAACCAATGATGTGTGGATAGATGCTACGAGACTTGTTCGGGAACTCTTGGGTCCTCATTCACTATGTCACTCCTAGACCCCTAGGTCCAAGTCGTGACACTAGAGGAACTTGTTGAATCTAAGAAGATGCACCTACATCAGGTGAAATATTCTTAAAGATAGTGTCATAAAATGCAAGTTTCGAAATCAATTTTTTTGTAAGATTTCTATAAGTGAATAGTTCCATAAGTCTTGGAAATATTTCTTTAGATGAGTTCATTTAAGATTGGTGCACACTCCTAATTCAAAGTAAACATGTTTGGAAAGTTAAACCAACAAAATCTATCTGAAAGCCATATATAGAACCATGATAGTACTGCATAATGTCAAACATGATATTCCTGTTTGGCCATGAATTTTTACGTTGAAACTTAAAAATTTGAGTTTATGAAATCATATTTTAAAAATATTTTTATATGAACATATGCTTTACTAGGAAAAAAATAGAATTTTTGTTAGTAAAAATAAAATTTCTCAAAAAAGGTGATTTGACCAAATTTTGAACATTAAAAATTTTTTAAAGATAGATTTGAAAATCTATTAAAAAATGTCATGCCCCGGGAGCGTACCCTAGATAAAACCGGCAATCAGAAACTATTGCTAGTCCCCAAACAAACCACTTGGCCTCATCACATTCATTCATTATATACTATCAACGGAAGACGTAGGAAAATAAATAGGCTTATCATCATCTAATCTAGTCTCTACATAAAAATATCATAAAAGGCTAGTAGAAAGAAACTAGCTCAACAAGTCTTTACATCAACATCCGACTCTAGTGTATGAAGCCTCTATCACTATCAAGTTGTGCCAATGACAGACCCATGTCTACCTCAATCAAAATAAAGCTAATTAATCTAACTCTAAGGAAAGATGAAAATAAATATAAAGGATCCTTCAAAGTAAGGGAGGCTCACCAAATCAACTGAATATCTCCAATCCTCAATGGTGCGCCTATTGACGATATCCAAATTATGTATATACATTATGAAATGATGCAGTGCCAGAGGGAGATGTCAGTACGTGGAATGTACTGGTATCTAAAATAGCTGAGTGAAAATGAAAATAGGTAGAATAATATGACAATAACAATCAACTCATTATGGAAATTAGTCAACATGCCAAATGTCAAACTAAAGAAAGAATAGAGAATAGACAAATGACCCATCCCATCCATCACCCTATACCATTATATTAACATCGGAGTACTTTCAAGAGGGCATCCTATATGGGAGTTTCTCGGACCTACACCTATCACCTATGAGCCAGTGATGGTACAACGAAGCGATGTTGTTGCGGCATACGCCTCTTAGAACTCGTACATCCTTGGATCCAGAATAGAAATAATATTAAGTCCTCTTTTGGGACTGAGGAAATCAATTGTTGTTCATGGTCAATCCTCACCTACGTCGGCCATGTAGTTATGAGTGCGAGTGAGACTCACTCTTACCTATTTCAGTACTCGATACTTCACTCATAGACTTAACTTGCCCATAAATGTTAACATCCATCCATTGTCATCATTTAGTATCCTTCGGACTAAGACATTAATTCATCATTCATTCATTGACTCGAGGAGTCGAGAATATTTCTTTAAGATTACGTTCGACCTCTTTGAGGTTCTCAATTCATTCTCATCAACCCTCAATTCACTCAATTCAGGACTTAGGAACTATCATTAGGGAACAATTGAACAGGCAATTTGTTAGAGTTTATTTATGGAGACTCAAGGGACTATCAAGTTCTATTAACTTATCATCATTCTCACACTCATAATCACAATCTCTATCAACATCCTCAATCAAGGCTCTAGACTCAATCCCTATCTTCATTCATGCAATCTTTATGAAATCATAAGTAGGGTTTATGCAATATCTCATGAAAATATTCAATTCAAGAAAATAAGTTTATGATGATCATCAACATATGAAAATACATGTTATAGATATAGTTTTCAAGAAAATAATCAAGAATCATGCATGTGGACTCAAAAACCTTGAACTCTCATCTAAGACCATCTATGGGACACATGGAAGAACAATCTCATGTTTTCGTTTAGCCTTACATACCTGGGATTGAAGAATCCTCAGCTTTCTTCACGAATTTAGCCCTGGACTCGAAACTCTCTTCTCTTCTTCTTCTCTTTCTCTCAGAACGTAGTTTAGAATTAGGAAGAATGGGACTTTAAAACCATTTCGAACATATTTAGGCTTAAATACTCATTTTGGGACTTAAGAATATATTAGGAAGGATAAAAATGCCCTTCTCGAAGTTAATAGGAAAAAATGGATGTTTGTACACTGGTGCGCGTCGCACACTAGTTCTGGTGGATTTTTTGCAAATACATTTCCCATCGAAAATTGGAAGAAGAAGAAAAAAACCAAGTGTGGTTCTGCATCCCAGGCGCGTGTCGCCCTGGGAGCGGAGACCTCACTGTTTTGGGCCACTTCAGAAAATCATTTTTCATCCCAGTTGCTCAAAAATTGGGTTGAGACCATTTTTCGACTTGATTTTCTGCGCTGATCACAAATTCGGTCTCGAATTTTTCATCGGAGCTTTGGAAGACGCATTACGTGCACAATACATTTTAGGAGCATTTTGCTAAATTTTCACGGGGTGTTACATCAGCTTCCCCTTGGGACCATTCATTCTCGAATAATGATTAAAGGTAGAAATAAGCACGAGTAGACTCAAAACTCATCTTACTCCTCACTCGAGAACTCTCAAACTCTCGTCTATCCATCACTTTCTACATCTCTATCTTAGACTCTGGAATGGAATTTAATTAGTACCTCAACTCAAGGAAGGAACTTCAATAGCATTAATGATAGGATATTTACCTTCAACATCATTATCTTCTAGCACGAATAGGGCCAGAACTCCCCTCAACATTCACATCTACCAATCGATCTCTTGACTCTATCTCATTCGATAATCAACTCTACTCGGACTCCAAGATTGTTAAGCGACTCGAGAAAGGACAATTGATTTAGTTAAAAGGTAAGGAAATTCCCTCCAACATTCTTGTTGTCAGGCACGAATATCAATCAAGACTTGTTTCAATACTCCATCAATCAATCTAGGCAGTCACAAGTCATTTCGGATGGACAATTGATTCAGATCAAGAGTAGAGATACTCTTTTAGAATTATCACCATCAAGCATGAATGGAACAATGGATCCAATCAATTCAATTCACTGAAACACTTCGATAATCAATCCTTCAAACTCAAGAAGGAAGCTATCAACTCTAATGAAGAATGGGACCATCTATACATAAAACTCTATGTTCAACTCTCAAGCTTAGCACCTCGCCTCAATTGTGCTCCCTTTTCATAGCACTTTACCCGGTCAACTTAGACTTATAGCTCTTACTCAAATTCCCATTTAACCACCTCTTCACAAGATGATCATACTCATACCAAGAAAATCCTCAATGCTCAACTCTACACTTACACGAGGGCTTTGATTAAAAGATCACTAGTCCTCTTTACTACCTCACTACTCTTCCTCAAACCCTTATTATGAAGTCTTCAGTAGTCTATCACCAATATTCGCACAACAATGACCCTAAATTCAAGCCTATCACTCTAACCACTTCAACTATATCTTAGAATTTTAAAGGCTACTTAGCACTTCTATCTCCTCCATTCAATGAGTTATCACTCAAAGTCACACCAACATATCCTTACCTGTCTAATGTTTATCATAAGGTTTTACCTCCCTCCTCCTTCCTATCTCTATCCTACATAATAGTTTACACCCATACTCTAATAAGGATACACTCACTCCTCCTCATCTACCCTCATCCTCAATCTACTACTGTCAACATCACAATTTGAACCTGGAGGAACTCATTACTTCCCCTTTTTTGCAAAACCTCAACTACTATCTCTCCATGCAAAATAAGCAAGACCATACCTCTGAAACTTAATACTCTACCTCTTACCATCAATAATGGCATAACAAACCGAAGGCCAGTATATTTGTAAGATGACATCAGAATCAAGAACTCTCACTCTTTCTCATCAACCTTCATCCCCCTACTATCATCGACACTTCTATTAAAGCTGGAAAGCTGGATTACTCAAAGAGTTTGGAACGACATATCATTTGCACGATTCATTCGAGAAATCTTATATGAGGACATTCATAGATTATAATCTCTCTCGTCTATCCAGACTCATCCTGAGTTCACAGAACCATACATAGTGAAAAACTCAGGTCATATCTTCTTCAACATAAGACTGGAAGCTCTTGGATTCATGGGGTAATATCAAGATTAATGAATGAATTCATCGCTTCTCATCCTCAAACTCAACATGATCGGGAATCAACATGATGTGCATAGGACTAGGCCAATGGTACGACAATTATACACCTGGAGGGAATGGAATGTTACCTCAACTAAAGTATAAAGATTATATGAGACGAAAAAAAGTTGATATCTCATCTTGATCAGCCTATCATAATCCAAAAACTCAAGATCTACTTTGACTTTTCACATCACCATCTCCCCATTAGCTCTCAAGGTCCTCTCTCCAAATTTGTGAATCAATTTCCTCTACTAGGCTATAATCATATACCTCCACATGGTCAAGGAATCACTACCCCCAAGAATATGTATCTTAAACCCTTCTATTATTCTACAGTCACGTACATATAACTAGCCACTCAGACCCCTTTCAACAATATCACTCTTAGCTTCCTCATGTTTCTATGGAACTCTCTCTCTCTCTCTCTCTCTCTCTCTCTCTCCCACTCGCTTTGCTGCTCTTAGTGGCGTACACAATAACTCTCCAAAATTATTATAGCTTAACATCTTCTTTTTCCTGCTAATGCTCAATATTTGTGCTCTCCTAAACTCATCATTTGTATAAGACTTAGACTATTAGGAAAAACTCCTCATCACCTATCCATAAACCCCAATCAACTTAGTTGGTCGGGATGACACAAAATGCATACCTCAACTTACTTCACATTGAACTCACAGATATCATCTAGACTCTCATAGCAACCATAGTTTAACGCTTCACACATCTTCACATCATCACGAATACCCATCTTGAGTCTCTTCTTATCTATTGAGCTATCCTCATTTCACTAGTCTAACCTAAGAGACACTTGTACCCTACCCCTAGCATCACTTTCCTTACAATTTAGCATCTTCATACACTATGACAAGTCTCTTAGAGAAAAATCTCCAACTAAGACTATCACTCTTATGATACTATCTCCTCTTTCATACTACTCCTTAAAACAAGCTTAGGGTCTAGTACTAACATGTGCATCTACCATCCACCTCTTTAACACCAACTTCCAACTTCAAGATAAATATTTAGGGATCATAATCTTACTAAAATCTCATAGTGAGTAGTCAATCATCACACCCCCTCTTCACCACTCATGTACTACTCACCCACTCCACTATACCTCCTTATCTAGCTAAACATATAACTCCATGGATATCAAGAACTCTCACATACAATTATAAGCTGAACTTAGATTTATTCCATCATATTAAAAACTCTGTTTCCCTCTGTTCAAGATCTACAACCCCTCTCAGTAGTATGAATACTACAATGCATCAGCATACACTTTGTTCTAGTTTGGACACACTCGAATACATTCTAACACTACTCTCTCTCTCTATATACCTTATCATAACAATCATAGGATACTCATCACGTTTTTCATCAATCCTATGACAATCGACTCCTCCTTCACTAGTTGCCTATTGGATACATATCTCTAGCTATAAGTCTCAATCAATCAACACTCTTGCTATCTCATCTTCTTCCTTCTATTATCATCCTCCTATCTCTGGAATGATTAAATTCTACTCAGGGTTTATAAAAACTCACGTCTCACTCTTAGGTGCTTGCATTAAACTTTTTGGAGATATAAGTCTCTCTATCATGAGTAACATCGGGAGCAATTTTGAATAAGAGGGTCTGGGTACATCTAGAGCTAACTAAAGTGCATGATTCATATGAGAAGTAGTGTGCTCTTTCTAGTCAATCAACTTAACACACTAGTCGGCTTCTATCAAGATTAGTGCAGTCTCTCTACCATTCAGATAACTTATTCTAGGGATCTCATCGTAAGAGTTAGGATATCACCATCTCTTCCACCTCGTGAATGAGGCATAGTCGAAAGGCTTAGAGTAGCGCATGAATCAGAAGAGAGCTTTCATAAAGTTTAACTCTATCGCACGAATTTGGAATACGAAGGAAGTGAGACAATTCCTAATGTCCTACAGCCTCTTGCTTATGAAGTGTGGTCGATAACACACACATAAACAAGACTCTACTAGACATGGCTTCATAGACTACCTAGGACACTTGAACTCGTGCTCTAATACCAAGTTTGTCACACCCCGGGAGGGTACCCTAGACGTAACTGGTACTCAGAAACTATTGACAGTCCCCAAACAAACTACTTGGTCTCATCACACACATTCATTCATACAATCTACTATCAGCGAAAGGCGTAAGGAAAATAAATAGGCTTATCATCATCTAATCTAGTCTTGACATAAAAATATCTGAAAAGGCTAGTAGAAGTAAACTAGCCCAACAAGTCTTTACATCAACATTTAACTCTAGCCTATGAAGCCTCTATCACTATCAAGTGGTGCCAATGAAAGATCTATGGCTATCTTAACCAAAAGAAAGTTAATCAATCTAACTCTAAGGCAAGATAAAAATAAATATAAGGGATCCTCCGAAGTAACGGAGGCTCACCAAATTAGCGAAACGTCTCCAATCCTCAATGGTGCGCCTGTTGATGATCTCCAAATCATATATCTACATTATGAAACAATGTAGTCCCAGAGAGGGATATATGTACATGGAATGTACTGGTATGTAAAATAGCCGTTTGAAACAAAAATAGGTAGAATAATATGATAGTAACAATCAACTCATTATGGAAATCAGTCACATGCCAAATGTCTATCTAAAGAAAGATTAGAGAATAGACAAATGACCCATCACATCCATCACCCTATGCCATTACATTAATATCAAGTACTGCCAAGAGGGAATCCTATATGGGAGTTTCTCATATCTACACCCATCACCTATGAGCCAGTGATGGTACAACAAAGTGATGTCATTACGGCATCCACCCAGTACCTTGCCGAGGTAGAAGGCGTACATCCTTGGATCCAGAATAGAAATAATATTAAGTCCTCCTTTAGGACTGAGGGAAACATTTGTTGCTCACGGTCAATCGTCACCTATGTCGTCCATGTAGTTATGAGGGCGAGTGGGACTCACTCTTACCCATTTTGGTACTCCGTACTTCTCCCATAGACTCAACTTGCCCATAAATGGTAACATCCATCCCTTGTCATCATTTAATCTCCTTCAGACTAAGACATTGATTCATCATTCATTCATTGACTCGAAGAGTTGGGAATATTTCTTTAAGATTACGTCGACCTCTTTGGGGTTTAAATTCATTATCATCAACCCTCAATTCACTCAATTCAGGACTTAAGAACTATCATTAAGGAACAATTGAATAGATAAATCGTTAGAGTTTATTTATGGAGACTCAAGGGACTATCAAGTTCTCTTAACTTGTCATCATTCTTACATTTATAATCACAATCTCTATCAACATCCTCAATCAACGCTCTAGACTCAATCCCTATCTTCATTCATACAATCTATATGAAAAATAGTAAGATTTATGCAATATCTCATGAAAATATTCAATTCAAGAAAACAAGTTTATGATGATCATCAGCATATGAAAATACATGTAATAGATATAGTTTTCAAGAAAATAGTAGAAAATCATGCATGTAGACTCAAGATCCTTCAACTCTCACCTAAGACCATCTATGTGGCACATGAAAGAACAATCCCATATTTTCGTTTAGCCTTACATCTGGGATTGAAGAATCCTCAACTTTCTTCACGAATTTGGCCCTAAACTCGAAACCCTCTTCTCTTCTTCTTCTCATTCTCTCTTAGGAAGAATGTGGTTTTAAAACCCTTTTGAATGTATCTAGTCTTAAATACTCATTTTGGGACTCAAGAATATATTGGGAAGGATAAAAATGTCCTTCCTGAAGTTAAAAAAAATCATATTTTCATACACTGGTGCGCGTCGCGCACTAGTTCATTTGGTGGATTTTTTTGCAAATAAATTTCCCATCGAAAATTGGAAGAAGAAGAAAAAGAACCAAGAGTGGTTCCGTGTCCCAGACGCATCACACCCTGGGTGTGGAAACCTCATTGTTTTGGGCCACTTTAGAGAATTATTTTTTGTCCCGATTGCTCCAAAATCTGGTCGAGATCATTTTCTGACTCGATTTTCTGCACTGATCGTAAATCTGATCTCGAATCTCCCATCGGAGCTTTGAAAGAGGCATTATATGCACTATATTTTTAGGTGCATTTTGGTAAATTTTCACGGGGTGTTACATGTTATGGTCGAACAATACATTCATTTCTTCATTGTAATTAGGGAAATATCTTATATTTATCTCTTTTTCTTCTGAGTGACGAATCACATAATTAGTCTATACAATACATAATGTATATGTACATTGGTGTCTTGTAAGTACTTTAACCATATCTTCCTTGTATAATTTTTCTTTTCTATTTGTGTTACTAATTTTTCATAAGGAGACTAAAAATGTAACACCATGAAAATTTCTAAACTAAGATTCAAATTTTCCTCTTATGTGTATAGGATCATACGGAGTGATTCTAACCTTGAATATAGGTATTGAAGCCTATCCTATAGTGTATAATAGATATGAGATGAATAAAGGTCACTAAAATCCTTTAACACAAAGTTGAGTGACAACCTTCGTTATCGATTGAGTTTCAATATGAAATTCTATGAAACTGGGTGATCCAACATCTTCAAGGTTGTGAATTTGGTAAGGTCCTTTCCTAAGTATTTTAAGGGTATTGTATGTGATTTGAGGTCATTACGGACACCCAAAGCGAAGACAAGTTCAAAACATTTTCATCAGCTAAGTTTAGGTATGAGTTCATAAAAAGAGCAACTGCAAATGACCATATCTCTCATAAAATTATTATTTAGATGAACCATAATAAACCAAATAAAATATATTTGAATTAGCTTTCCAACACATTCAATTTTGCCTTAATAAGATTTTGGAGTAAAATGTTATGACCATTTTACTGAAGCCTATCGAAACAGAAAAATTCATCGATTCACCGAATAATTTGGCGATCCACTGAGATTGCCTCGAAATTTTCCAAACAAAGATTACAAAATTGGAAAATAAAGGTGACCTGAGGCCCCCATTCGGCATATCGCCGAATGATTCGACAATGGGATCACTAGTCTGCCGATTTGGCCGACGAAACTCATCAAAAGGTTATTTCTTTTTAAAGGATATTTGATCATTATTTGACTTGTTCAAAAGGATATTGTCAACCTTTTACCCTTAATTAATTTCCATAAGCCTATACTCTAGCTTAATAACCTCCAATAAATGCATAAAGCTCTTAAATCATTTAAATTTTCGTTTGAAGTTCTCCCAAAAAAGAAGCTAGAGTTGTTCATATTCAAGTGCAAACCAAAGGTTTCTTCTAGAGATTTTTCTCTTCCTGGTATGTAAGGATATCTAAAACATGAAAAGAGTTTTTCCATGTGCCCTATAATCTAGATTAATTGAACTATGAAGATTTAGCCTCCATAAATGCTTTCTTGAGATTTTTTTCTGAGATTCTAGTATATTCTCACATGATATTATATAATTGATAGTTTCCATGAGTTAACTTCTTGAATACATGAAATGCATCAATTACCACATAAAGCCTGATTATATTTTCTCTTAAACTTGGTAATAGAAAGATTGTGAAAGTATTGAGTCTCCATGTCTGTTTCTTTGAAGGTTTTCTTGTAATCTATATTCTATGTATATTTGCATGTTTGATGATGATCATCAACTAGGTTTACTGAACATATATTATTTCATAAACCATAGATATTATTTAAGAAAATATTTGCATGAATGAACCTAAAAAGATGAGTCTAAAGCCTTGACATAATAAATGCTGATTGTGAAGGCGATTTGAGCATGATGATAATATTGATAGAACTAGATGGTCCTATGAGTTCTCAAAAATCGATCTCAAATGATTTGTCTAAATAGATGACCCTCTTAATGATAGTCTAAATCACTCTTGAAAGATGTGATTGGGAATTGATTGGATTGTTGATAAGTTGAAAGACTTAATTATAATGGATTGATAAGAGTCTTTATGAGATTCATTGATTAGATTGATTGTTGTATGAGTATTAAGTTTTGGGAGGAGTATTGAGCATCGAGTTGAGTGAGAGTTAGTCTAACATGAACTCAATAACTATGATGCCAATATAGGGTGATTGATAGGGGTCATACCTCTAAAGTCCTTAAAGAGGGTTTGATTGATTATGGAGCCTACCTTACATGGGCAAGGTATTGGATAGGTAGGCAACAACATCGCTTCATTATATTATCACCAGCACATAGGTGATGATTGTTGGTTAGAGAAACTTATACCTAAGTTAAATGATTCTAGATTTCTTCTCAAATCTTGCCCAACATTCTATTAGACACACCAACATGAATAATAATAAACAAGCCATGTCATCCTACAAAATTGATCTTATAATTGATATGATACTTTAAACCCAAGATATTCCAGCCAAATTTAATGAATTCACCAATCCCTACCTGCACTACATTCTCAATTGCCTTTACGTAAGTAATCTATTAAAAACCTTATCGGTCCTTAAGCCGGGGACTTCAGTAGTGACTTCAATAGCAATACACTCATTCTAGCTTATAATAACATCATAAGTCCCCAAACAGACCAAAAGAAGATTCATACTCAAACACAAGGATACATATTAAGATCCACTTCTATGATTTCTCTTATAACGAACGCTTATAACAATGCTTATCCCAAGTGCTTGTAGTAACTATTAGTTGGTTTCCCTAATGTGATTGCAACATTGAACCTCAATACCTGGGTAGGCAGAATAACTAATGACCCTTTAATAGTTAGTATTCATTAACAATCAATGTCCCCATATCAGAAGGCCCACTAGATCCACCACTAGAACACATCATGCCTATTGAGAATATATTTATACCGAAATAGTCCATACCTTTCCCTCTATTGAAATCGGCACTACAAGGCCCACTAGATCCACTACTCATCATCCCTATCGAGAAGATTCAAACCCAAAGAGTTCATACCTTCACCCTACCCCCTCCATTGAATAACTGCACTAGTCTACCAAATTATCTTCACTTCTAACAAAATAGTGTGTACCCATTCATAAGTGAATCGATAGTAGCAGTGACACAAGCTATAACCTTAACCAAGTGAACATATATGCTGCCATAACAGTCATACCATAACCCTTCCTAGCATATAGCCTCTTTATGGAGCCACGATAGAAGTTCTGATCTTAGTTGTCACCACATTATCATCGACCTATGCTAAGAAGATTTGGAAAATAGAACCCCGTAGAGATAGTCTGAAATGCCAATACATTTTTCTTAACCTCAAAAAATTTCATGGCTAGTCTGGTTAGATTTGGATCCACCAATACCTTCTGTCCTTTGAAGAACTATATATGCTGGCCTGCCCCAATAACCCTAGGTGCCCAAACTCAGATACCTGCTACCTCTATGCATATGACCACTAAACTGAACCTGATAACAGACTCCATTATGTTTTCTAATTTTCTTATATTTTGAATAATTTTTTTTAAATAAACTTATTTTCTTAAAATTTAAGAAAAATAACTTGCCTCTTATAAAAAGAAAACATTTGTCAAAACTCTCCTCCAACCGAAAAATATAATTCTTTACTTATCCTACCCACACTTCATCTCCTCCATCAGCCCCCTACCCGACCCCATCCCAACCCCAAACTTTCCACCTCCAAAGAAAATTACTCCCTCCGTCCCATTTTATGTAGCACCCTTTGACTTGGCATGGTGCTTAAAAAAAGAAAAAATTTTGAAATTAGTGGTCTAAAATCATTCTTCTATATTAGTGTAGCTGAGAAACATTTCATTAAGCGTAAAAGGTAAACTTTAAATTACACTATTTTCAATTAAAATACGGTGTATTCTTTTTCGAACGTACCAAAGGAAAAGGTGCCATATAAAATAAGACAGGGAAATTATTTTTTAAAAATAACTTTACTTAAAAGAATGAAGTCAATATGCAGTAAAATAAGGACTATACTATTTGGAAGGTAAATAGAGACATACATCCAACCCTTTCAGCTTCA
>JAOTQR010131824.1:0-21934 GCA_025774065.1 Solanum ossicruentum | reverse complement strand
ACCTAAGAATGCAACCTCCTTCAACCAAAATTCACACTTGTCATATTTAGCATACAATCTCTCCTCCCTCAATCTTTACAACACGACCCTCAAGTGGCCCATATGCTCTTCCCTACTATGGGAATAGATCAAAATATCATCAATGAAGACCAAAACAAAGGAATAAAAGTAGGGTTTGAAAACCCTATTCATTAGGCCCTTGAAGATGGCCGGCGATTAGTCAATCCAAAGGACATCACCACAAATTCATAATGCCCCTATCTAGTCTAGAAGGCTGTCTTGGGAATACCACACTCCCTCACCCTCACTCGATGGTACCCAGATTGAAGATCAATCTTAAAGAAAAAGCTCGCCCCTTACAATTGGTCAAACAAGTCATCAATCCTTGGAAGAGGATATCTATTATTTATAGTGACCTTATTGAGTTGCCTGTAGTCAATGCACATTCTAAGTGACCTATATTTCTTCTTACAAACAATACCGGTGCACCCCAAGGTGATTGGATAGATCTAATAAACCCCTTTTTACAACAAATCTTTCAATTGCTCCTTCAACTCCACCGGGGCCATACGGTAATGCGGAAAAGAGATAGGTTGAGTGTTGGGAATGAGATCTGTGCCAAAATCTATCTCCCTTTCGGGAGGGACAACGGGAAAGTCATTTGGGAAGATATCAAGAAATTCATTTACAATCAAGATAGTCTCAATGGAAGGGACTTTGGACTCCACATCTTTGACCCTCCTAAGATGATACAAATACCCCTTGGAAATCAACCTACGAGCTTTAATGCATGAGATGAACCTACCCCTTACTACCGTATCATGACTTTCCTATTCAAGGACAGGTTCATTTGGGAATTTAAACTTGACCCTATGTGTTCTACAATCAATAGAAGTATAGTAGGCATGCAACCAATCCATCCCAAGAATAACATCAAAATCAACCATATCTAATTCAACAAGATCACAAGGTAAGATTTTATGCAAGATGCAAACCAAACAATTTCTATACACCTCCTAGCAACAATAGATGTACCAATAGAAGTAGACACTTCATATGACTTATGCAACAACTCCGACTCAACATGGAACTTCTTAGCAACAAAGGGGCTAACAAAGGAAACGGTGGCACCCGGATCAATCAAAGCATATACATCAAGATCGAAGATTTTCAACATACCGATAATAATATCGGGGACCTCACCAACCCCTTGCCACCCATGTAGAGAATAATACCGATTGTGCCTTGAGGACCACCTCTACACAGTGTGACCGCATTTGCACCCCGAACCTTGGCACGGTTTCTTGGACAATCTACTTTCTTGAGACGAAGTTCCCCACAACCATAGCATGCACTAGTACCCTTCAAACACGGGCCATTATGACTCTTCCTACATCTAGGATACACATCAATAGGAGCCACCCAACCATTATCTTGAGGTCTAGGGAAGTTATTGGCAAATTCCCTATTTGTAGCATGAGGAGGCCTTTAGCCTTGTGGAAGTCTAACACCCTTATGGAACTTGCCCTCAAAATGGGACATCTTGGCCTCATGGCCCCTCCTTTTTCTTAACTTCTCTTCTTCTATTTTCTCGGCATATGTCATCAACAAAGACAAGTCCATGTCACCAATAATCAAGGCGGACCGACATTCTTCACTTACCAAGTCAAAAACCCCCATAACAAACTTATTCATCCTTGACCTAGAGTCTGTCACCAAGTGAGGAGCATACTTTGAAAGTTGATTAAATTTGAGGAAAAACTCCCTCACACTCATAAGGCCTTGTTCCAAGTTTATAAACTCAACCAACTTTGCTTCCCTAAGCTCAAAAGGGAAGACCGATTAAGGAAGGCCAATTTGAATTCCTCCCGAAGCACCACATAACCATTGCCTTTCTCACCCTTCTATTAATCACAGTAAATTTGGGTTAACCCCTTGAGTTGGTAAGCCACCAACTTCACCTTTTCATTTGGCCCAACACCCATGATAGACAAGATTTTGTAGACCTCATCAATAAACTCTTGTGAATCTTCATCCACCTTTGACCCATGGAAAATCGGAGGATTCATCCTCTTGAAGTCTCTAACCTTAGCTCCAGGGGTATTAGCATAAGGGGCTTGGGCCCCTTGTTGGACTTGGTTGACCACTACATGGGTAAGCATACTAAGAGCATCCCAGAGCTCACCATTGGTAGGTAGCTCCTCGAGTGTTTGGGCACGTCTTTCTCTAGTGTTTTTCATGATCTAGCATAGCAAAGAACAATCATTATGGTGGAAAAACTTATCACAATTCTATAGCATGACATAGAGCATGAAGAAAGGAAACATTTCCTAAAACACCTCATAGCCTCCTATTCATAATCATTGCGGGCTTCACATCCATGAATAGAAATCTAATCGGCGCGGTTGTTGTACTCCGAGGATCTATCAATCTAATGCTCTCATACCAAGTTTGTCATGACCCAAGCCTATGTCCTAGTCATGACACAGCGAATGGGGAACTTAAAGGAACCCCAAACATGCCTCTTAACTTGTCATTGCACATGCTTGGTAGCGAAAGCATATAATAGACATGTAGAATAAAATGGGGCATTGGGGCTAATGGAAAGCTTTACAGCACATCAACATCCAAAGATAAGAAATCATAGCTCATATCATAAATACATAACTTGTCCAACAAACACCTTTACATATATACATAGAGCGGGGGCCAAGACAAAGTAACTAGGATCTCCCTCATAGTTAAATAGAACATAAGATAGTATCTCAATACATAGATAAAAGGAAAACAAAAACCAAAGTCCCTGAAATGGAGGACTCACCAACAAGCTTAGAATAGTACAGTCTAGCCACATGGAGGGGGAAAATGATTAACTTGGGCACCAGTTCCTATATGGTGATATCATGTATGCAAGAGTATGTATTAGTACGTTTGAATGTACTAAGTATGTGGGATGCAATGCAACAAGAGATAAGCTTCATGATCAACATACATAACTATAGGCAATAGACATGATATAGCAATATGACATGTATGATCAATGCATAAGTAAAATATGCTTAAGTAATCCATAATCATATAGAATATCAAATGTGTACAAGATACCAAGCTAGATTTCCAAGGTATAAACCCCTTGGGGTTAGTTATGATGCCGCCCCATCACTTAGGTGGATGAGTATAAACCCTTATCTCGGTTAGTGATAATGCTGCCCCATCACCTAGGTGGATGAGTATGAACCCCTATCTCAGTTTAGTATAATCCCCTATCTCGGTTAGTGATGATGCTTCCCCATCACTAGGTGGAGAAGTACAAACTCTTCCTTTGGTTACCCAGGCTCTTGTCCCCCCGGATTGGGCATGGTCTAATGCAACACTCTATATAGAAATAATCATATGCATAAGCTTATTTCATCATCATATAGTTAAGTATATCATATATGTAATCTCTTTTCATCACATAACATCATTTGTATCATATATCATGCTTTGGGCCTTCATTTCCTCAAGAAACCATAACCGGACATTTTATCAAACACTATGGGCGTGTGTAATAGGGGTAAAAGACCATGCAATTTAGAGATGAGATCATGCAAGAAAATCTATTATAAAACCATCAATCAACACCTTGCAACAACCCCAAGACATTCACATCAAAGCCCCACATCAAATCAAACATTAGATCCAAGATTTAGAGCTCAAAACATGCTAAACCAACTATACTTTCATGAAATAAAATCACTATGCAGTAAATTTCTCAATATACAAGACCCACATGTAAAATAAACTTTAAATCTTACATTATTAAGTAAAAGAGTGTTTAGGCACCATTGGTAGACAGACCCAATGGTTCAAGACCACATACCTTTGCTTTGGAGAAGTTCTTGGTGAAGGTTGACAATGGAGACTTGAAGCTTGAAGAGAATTCTTAAATCCAAATGAGGGTTTTGAGTCAAATTTGGAATGAAAGTATGGATGTGTTTTGGGGAGTATTGGAAAATGTTTAGAATGATATAAGGGTGAAATTTGACTAAGTATCGATAAAAACACGTTTGGGAAATATGGGCCCAACACTTGGAATATTCTGGGCCGCATAAGAAAAACTGCTAGGCAAAAAAATACATCTCCACGTCGCAGGGAGGATGCTGTGAGGGATTTGTACTAAAGCATGCCCAAGGCACATTGCGAAAGCATCACAAACAGCTCACTAGAAATCGTCCCTTAAAAATTTATAATTGCTATTCTTTTGCTCTTAAATTGAGGTTAGATGCTTCGTCACCTAATTTTGACCCCCTAATCACAAATATAAAGTCGAAGTTTTGAAATAACAAAGAGATTTTTAGATATATGAAAATTAAAATTCAAGGCATCTCGAGGCACATTTTTTGGCACTTTTTGGGGTCATTTCAAGTGCTGTGTCCATCTACCATGCTGAGCGGTATATACCTTGACCACTATGATGTGGGTGTTGATAGCTTTTGATCTTGTGTTATATAAAGACATTTTTCCTTGTTTAGATGCTTATGGCTATGAGGGTTAGCCCAGAAAGTTGTCTTGGCCCCTGCCCAATCTATGCTTGAGTTATTGTTGGACAAGTTATGTAATTATGCTTCAAGCTTTGACTCTTTGATGATTTCTTCTTTGAAATACTTCCCTTAGTCCCTTTATCCTTATTTATACTCTTCTATTATTGTTTAATTGCTTCCGCAACCAAGGATGTGTAATGATAGGCTAAGCGGCTTGTTTGGGGTCCCTTCGGGTTCTCCATTCGTCATGTCATGTCTAGGACCTAGGCTTGGGTCGTGACAAACTTGGTATCATAGGACTAAGTTGTTAATGGTCTTCGGTGTCTAATACACTGCTTTGATTAAAGTCTTATTCATGGTTGTGAAGTGCACCACAACTATGAGTGAGAGGCTATGAGGCATTTTAGGAAATGTTTCCCTTCTTCTTACTCTATGTCATGCTATAGAAGTTAAGGTAAGTTTTTCCCCTAATGAATGTTCTTTACTATGCTAGATCATGCCTATCCCAAGAGCAAGAAGAGCCTGCACACCCGAAGAATAATCGGCTCATGAAGAGTTTCGGGATGCTATTGCCATTCTAGCTCAAGCCATGAACAATCAAATCAACTAAGGAGACCAAGCCCCTCATGATTCTACTCCAGCATCTAGGGTAAGGGACATCATGAGGATGAACCCACCGGAGTTCCATGGGTCTAAAGTGAATGAGGACCCTCAAAAATTTATTGATGAGGTGTACAAAGTGTTATCTATCATGGGTGTTATATCAGAGAAGAAGGCTAAGTTGGCAGCTTACCAACTCAAAGGGGTAGCCCAAATATGATTTACTCAATGGAAGGAGGAGAAGGGGAACAACAATGTGATTCTTTGGTAGGAGTTTAAGGTAGCCTTTCTCAACTGGTTCTTCCCACTCGAGCTACGGGAGATCAAAATACTGGAATTCATGAATTTGAAGTAAGGGTCCATGAGTGTGAGGGAGTATGCCCTTAAGTTCAACCAACTCTCTAAATATGCTGCACAATTAGTGGCCGAGCCAAGGTCAATAATGAACAAGTTTATGATGGGTGTGGCCGACTTGGTGAATGAGGAGTGTCGTGCCGCTTTGTTGATTGGTGATGTAGACTTTTCCCGCCTCATGACTTATGTCGAACAATTAGAGGAGGAAAAGTTGAGGAAGAGGAGAGATAATGAGGCTAAGAGATCCCATTTTTAGGGTAGATTCAAAAGTCCTAAGGTGGCCGGTTTCATCACGGCCAAGGGTCTTCTAATGATCGTACTAGAAGGTTTGCTAATGAAAACTCAAGGGTCCAAGGTGGTGGTGGTGTGGTACCTAATACTATGTGCCAAAAATGTGATAGAGATCATCATGGCCCATGTTTGAAGGATACTAATGCTTGTTATGTGTGTGGTGAAGTGGGTTATAAGGTGATTGATTTTCCACATGCACAACACAAGGGTAGAGATGGTCATTCACAAGGTCGGGGTGCAAATGCACTTCCTTTGGGAAGGGGAGGTCAACAAGGTGGTGCCCGAAAGCATA
This sequence comes from Solanum ossicruentum, assembly GCA_025774065.1. NCBI lineage: Eukaryota > Viridiplantae > Streptophyta > Magnoliopsida > Solanales > Solanaceae > Solanum > Solanum ossicruentum. The sequence continues at coordinate 15,874 of JAOTQR010131824.1, read as the reverse complement.
ATCAGTTCTATGCTCTTCAAGTGAGGCAAGGGATAGATGAGATGCCCGATGTCGTTAATGGTATGTTAAAAGTCTTTAATTTTGATTGTGTATGCATTGATAGACCCTAGTGCCACTCTTTCTTTTGTTACTCCATTTGTTGCCAAAATGTTTCATGTTAAATCCAAATTATTGTGTGAGCCATATGAGATGTCCACTCCCATTGGTGCATCCATTGTTGATAGGAGGGTCTATAGAAAATGTCCCATTTTCATTTTGCATAAAATAGTGCCTTGTTATTTTGTTGAGTTGGATATGGTAGATTTTGATGTCATTCTTGGGATGGATTAGTTTCACGCATATTATGCCTTTATTGATTGTAGAACCCAAAGGGTCAAATTCCAATTCCCTAATGAGCCCATCCTTGAGTGGGAGAGTCATAATGTGGTGGTCAAGGGTAGGTTTATTTCGTGCATTAAAGCCCAAAAGTTGATTTCCAAGGGGTGTCTCTATCATCTTCTGAGGGTTAGGGATGTTGAATCCAAAGTCCTTCCCATAGAGTTGGTTCTGTAGGTTAATGAGTTTGTTGATGTCTTTCCTAATGAGCTTCCCAGTGTTTCTCTTGAAAGGAAAATAGATTTTTGCATAGATCTCCTTCTCGATACTCAACCAATTTCTATTCCCCCTTACCGTATGACACCCACGAAGTTGAAAGAGCAATTGAGGGATTTGTTGGAGAAGGATTTTTTTAGGCCTAGCAAATAAGCTTGGGGTGCACCGGTGTTGTTTGTGAAGAAGAAATATGGTTCACTTAGAATGTGTATTGACTACCAAAAACTTAATAGAGTCACCATTAAGAATAAGTATCCTCTACCAAGGATTGATGATCTTTCTTACCAACTTCAAGGGGCTAGTCACTTCTCTAATATTGATATTCGGTCCAGGTATGACCAAGTAAAGTGACGGAGTGTAACATTCCTAAGATGGTTTTCTAGACTAGATATGGGCACTATGAATTTGTGGTTATGTCTTCTAGGTTGACCAATGCACCGACTATCATCATGGATCTTAACCTTGATTTTTTTGTGGTGGTATTTATTGATGATATCTTGATCTACTCCAATAGTGAGGAGGATCATGTGAGTCATTTGAGGGTGGTGCTATAAAATTGAGAGAAGAGAAGTTGTATGCTAAATATGAGAAATGTGAGTTCTGGTTGAATTAGGTTGCCTTTATAGGTCATGTGGTGTCGGGTGATGGTATAAAAGTGGATCCTAAGAAGAGAAGGTGATTAGAAATTGTCCTAGACCTTTAACTCCATCGGACATTAGAAGCTTCTTGGGTTTAGCGGTTACTATCAGAGGTTTGTGAATGGTTCTCTTCTATTGCTTCTCCTATGACTAATTTGACCCAAAATAAGGCAAAATTTGTGTGGACCAATGAGTGTTAAAAGAGTTTCCAAGCCTTGAAACAAAAGCTTGTCTTCGCTCCTATCTTGTCTCTACCAGAAGGGTTGGAAGGATTTGTTGTGTATTGTGATGCCTCACGGATTGGTTTGGGTTGTATTTTGATGCAAAATGGTAAGGTGATAGCTTATGCCTCTAGACAACTTAAGGTGTGTGAAAAGAATTATTCTACCCATGACCTTGAGTTGGCCACCATGGTATTTTCTTTAAAGATTTGGTGGCATTACTTGTATGGGTGCACGTTGACGTGTTCATTGATAACAAGAGTCTCCAATATATGTTCACCCAAAAAAATGTCAACTTGAGGCAACGAAGATGGTTAGAGCATCTTAAGGATTATGACATGAGTGTGCATTATCACCCTGGTAAGGCTGATGTTGTGGCCGGTACTTTGAGTAGGGTGTGTATGGTAGCCTAGCACATGTTGGTGATAGTGGCAAGGTGGCTAAAGAGGTTCATCGGTTGGCTAGGTTAGGAGTTAGGTTGGAAGAGGTTGATAATGGTGGTATTGTGATTGTGGATAGCTCTAAATCTTCATTGATTGAGGAGGTGAAGACAAAGCAAGATCTTGACCCTGCCTTATTAGAATTGAAGGCCTTGGTGAGAGATGGCAAGGGGGAGGTTTTCTCCCAAGGCGGAGATGGTTTCCTTAGGTACCAAGGTAGGTTGTGTGTACCTTGTGTTGATTACTTTAGGGAGAGGATTCTTGATGAGGCTCATAATTCTTCCTTTTCTATTCAGCCCAGTTCTACAAAGATTTGAGACTTGAGGGAAGTGTTTTGGTGGGTGGAATGAAGAGGGATATTGCTATGTTTGTATCTGGTTTCCATAATAGGCAATAAGTCAAAACCGAGCATCAAAGGTCGGGTGGCCTATCCCAAAATATAGAGATCCCTACTTTGAAGTGGGAGAAAATTAACATGGATTTTGTGGTTGGGTTGCCTAAGACTAGAAAGAGTTTTGATTCTATTTAGGTTGTGGGTGATAGAATGACAAAGTTGGCTCATTTCCTATCGGTTAAGACTACCTATTGAAACGACCCCAAAAAGTGCCAAAAAATGTGTCTCAAAAGTTCCCTATATCAAAACTTCTATATATCTCAAAATTCATGCGTTCTTTCGAAAATCTAACATCATATTCTTGTTTAGGGGGTCAAACTGAGTGGGAAATGGGTCTAACCCTGATTTCTGAGAAAACGAATCACAATTTAATTATTCCAAAAATTGAATTCCTGTGAGTGGTGCGCATCATTGGCGCGACGCGCCTCAGTATAAATTTTGCCCATTTTTTTAAGTTCCATCCAAGGCTTTTGTATCTTGGGCATAAGTGTTCTCATACGTGAAAATGCCTATACTTAGCCTTATTTCACCCTCATATCATTCAAGACATTCCTAAATACTCACTCAAACACTTGGAAAATATTTCATCGATCCAACTTCAAGTCTCAAAAACTCATCAGGATCTTAAGGTTCTCCATCAAGCTTCACGTCTCCATCCCCTAATCTTTTTCAAGGATTCTCTAAAGTCAAGGTATGTGAGTTTCGTTCATGGGTTCCTTTTACCCATGATGCCCAAACTTCTTTTTTCTCAAATCTTCATGATTTAAAGTTGATTTACTCATGGGTCTTATTTATTACGAATTTCACTGCACACTATGTGGGGGTTTCATGACATTATGGTTGTTTTAGCTTGTTTAGAGCAATGAATCTAAGATCTATTATGAGTTTTGATGAAGATCTTTGATGTGTATGACTTGAGGGTGTTACCAATTATCTATTGATTATCTTACATTAAATTTTCCAGCATGATTTCACTTTCAAATTGCATGATTTTGTACTAGCACTACACATCCACCAACTGTTTGATAAAATGTCCAAACTATGATTTTTTGAGGAAATGAAGGCCTGATGCATGTCTTATGAGTTAAATGACTATATGATGATGAAATGCATGTATGTATAAGGGTTTCTCCTATATAGTGTTGGAATGTGACCATGCCCTACTCGAGGGTTATGCACCAGGTAACCATTCGAGGGGTTTGTACCTTGATAACCATATCGAGGGGTTTGTACCTTGAATGATCATGTCGAGAGGTTTGTACCTCGATTACCAACGATCCATTAACCATATCAGAGAATTTGTACCTTGATAACTATGTCGGAGGGTTTGTACCTCAATCACCAAGGGTGGTAGGGTGGGATGATCCATCAACCAATTGATGGGGTTGGTACCTCAATCACAAAGGGTGGTAGGGTGCGACAATTCACCAATCTGATAGTGGTATCTTCTTGGACATGTATTATGTCCTATATAAGCATGATTTACTACATAACATCTTACATGTATGCCATATAGTTATATGCTACATGATATCACCATTTAAGAACTAGAGGCCCACTTGATCACCCTTCTCCACGCGGCTAGTACGACTTTCTATCAAGCTATTTTGTGAGTCTTCCATTTCGGGGACAATGCTTATGACCTTATGCTATATTCTAAGACTATTTTTCTTTTATGTATATTTTGACTATGATGGTGAGCCTGATTATTTGTCTTGGCCCTCGCTTTTATCTATGTAGTAGAGTTGTTATTGGACATGTCATGTGTTATGTTATAAGTTTTAACTCTCTATTGACTCTTGTTGTTTATGATATGAAATATGTCCCTTAGCCCCGGTTATCCCTATTTACTATCTCTTGTTGTATTTTTTTTCTTCCGCGACCAAGGATGTGTAATGATGTGCTAAGGGGCTTGCTTGGGGTCCTTTGGGTTTCCCCTTACGCCATATCATGTCTAGGCCCTAGACTTGGGTCCTGATAAACTTTGTATCAAAGCACTAGGTTGTTAGATCCTCAGTATCCAAACACATTGCATCAATTAGAGTCCTATTCATGTTGTGAAGTGCACCACAACTATGAATGGTAGGCTATGAGGCATTCTAGGAAATGTTTCACTTCTTCATGATCTATGTTGTGCGATAGAGTAAGGTCCCTAGGGCTTATTACTAATCCCTAACCTTTATATTTGAGGGTATGTCTCAAGGTACTCAGAACAGTGATATGAAAAATATGGAGATTCGCAATGCTCTATGGGTATTGGCCAAGGCAGAGACAAAATTCATCACTCACCCCGATCAATAGGTGAGTGCTCCCAAGACTTTAATTGGTAAAAGAAGAGGTAGTGAGGCCAAGAGGGCCTATATTTAAGGAAGGTTCCAAAGTCTTAAGGATAGAGGTGATGCTATGTGTCCAACATGTGGTAAGGTTCATAGTGGCCCATTTTTCAAGGGCACCAATACTTGTTTCTATTGTGGTGAAGTGGAACATAAGAGGAAGGATTGGCCTCATAGATGCAATAAGGGTAAAGGAGTTGATGATGGGATGACTAATCCCAAGTGTCAAAGGTGTGGAAAGTACCATGGTAGCCCATGCTTGAGGAAGAAAAATGCTTGTTATGGATGTGGTAAAGTGGGTCACAAGCTAGTGAATTGTCCATATGCTCAAAGGAGGTGTAAGGGTGGTAGATCTTTAAATCATGGTGGTCGTGTTGATCAAGGGGCTCAAGAAGGGAATGACGTGCCCGATGTTGCTATCGTATGTTTAAATTTCCTTTAACTTTGATGTGAATACATTGATGGGCCCAAGTACCACTATTTCTTTCATGATTCTTTCTTGTTGCTAGCGGGTTTCAAGTGTGCCCCAAGTTGTTGTGTGAATGTCTGGAGTCTACGCCCCTTTTGTTGAGACTATTGTTGTTAGAAAGTTCATAGGTAATGTTCTGTGTTCATATTGCATTAGGTCATGCCTTGTGACTTGTTGGGTTTGATGTTGTGGATTTTGATGCCATACTTAGGATGGATTAGTTGTACAGACATTGTGTGTCATTTGATTGTAGGGCTCGTAGAGTTATACTCCAATTCCGTAATAAATCCATCCTTGAGGGTTTGTAAGGTGGATGTGAAGGGATAAGTCCATTTCTTGTATTAACGTACAATTGATCTCTAAGGGTTGCATTTGCCATCTTGTAAGAGTTAAAGGTGTTGAACCTAAGTTATTTCTATTAAGTTGTTTTCGGTGATCAATGAGTTAGTGAATGTCCTTTCCGATATTTTGAATTTGGGGTGGTGTCTTTTGGTTTTACTTATGCATCGGTTATGTCTATAGGTCTCATGAATAGGGTCTTTAATCCCTACCTTGTTATGTTTGTGGTTGTCTCTAGTGATGAAGTATTGATTTATTTGGAGCTTGAGAACCATTTGGGGTTAGTGTTGCAAATCTTTGGGAAAGAAGGAGTTGTGTGTTAAGTATGATAAGTGTGAATTTTAGTTAAAAAAGGTTACCTTCCAAGGTCAGGTGGTGTTGGAGGACAGTATTAAGGTGGATCCTAAGAAGACGGATGTGATTACAAATTGGCCTAGACATCTAACTCCCTTAGATATTAGGTGTTTCTTGGGCTTAGCGGGTTACTACTAGAGGTTTGTGAATGGGTTCTCTTCTATTGCTTCTTCCATGACTAAGTTGACCCAAAAGAAGGCTAAGTTTGTGTGAACCATTGAGTGTGAAAAGAGTTTCTAAACCTTGAAGGATAAGTTTGTCTTTGCTCCTATCTTGTCTCTACCGGAAGGGTTGTCATTTATTGTGATGCCTCATGAATTGGTTTGAGTTATCCTTTGATGCAAAATGGTAAGGTGATAGCCTATGCTTAGAGATTACTTAAGATTCATGAGAAGGATTATCCTATCTATGACATTGAAATAGCCGTCGTGGTATTTGCTTTAAGGATTTGGTGTCGTTATTAGCTTAGGGTGCATATTGAAGTAGTTATCGATCACAAGAGTCTCCTGTCACGACCCATATAAAAGGCATAAATTAAGCATAAGGGGAAAAAGGACTAAGGGATAGCTTGCAAAACATCATCATAAAGTGACAAAGAGTCGTAGCTCATACCATAGATACATAACTTGCCCAAGAAAAACCTCTAAATACATAGATAGAGCGGGGGCCAAGACAAAGTAACCGGGCTCACCTTCCCGGTTAAAATAGGACATAAAATAGATAGTCTCAATTCAAAGCAAGAGGAAACATAGACCAACGTCCCTAAAATGGAGGACTCACCAACTAGCTTGAAATGACACCGACTAGCCACGTGGAGGAGGATGATCAACTTGGGCTCCGGTTCCTACATGGTGATACCATGTAGGCAAGAGTATGTGTTAGCACGTTTGAATGTACTAGGCTAAGTATTTTAGTGAGTATTGGGAATTTTTTGGGGGATATAAGGGTGAAATTTGGCTAAGTATAGGTACAAACACGTTTGGGAACCTTGGGCCCAACACTTAGAAAAATTTGGACAAACTAAAAAAAATGCACTAAAGTGAAACATTGCCGCATCGCGCCAAGGATGCACAGTGCTCACTTGAAATCATCACTTAAAATTTTATAATTGCTAATCTTTCGCTCTTAAATAAAGGTTAGACCCTTTTCACCTAAGTTTGACCCCCCGATCACAAATATGAAGTCGACTTTTCTAAATAACTAATGGATTTTGAGATATATGAAAATTAAAATTCTAGGTATTGCGAGGCACATTTTTGGGCACTTTTTGGGGTCATTTCAATATCTCCCCCTTTGGAACATTCGTCCCCGAATGTGAAAGAGACATATAAGACAAGAGTGATCATGAACAAATCATCCCCAACAAGAATGCAACATAACATGTAAAACACCATTTTCACATTTCCAACATAAGTGTAAAATCATCATAAGTTTACCAACTTAAACAAGAATACATATGAATGACATAGGGCTGAAACGTAAGACTTGAAATCACAAGTGGGACTTAGGATTAGTACCTTATGCTTTAATGGAGAGGAAATGATAAGGACACCATTTTGCATGTCCGCTTTGACCTCCCATGTAGCACATTCAACTTGATGGTTCCTCTAAAGGACCTTAACGGATGTTACCTATTTGTTCCTCAATCTCTTCACTTGCCTATCCATGATCTGAATAGGAACCTCCTCATCAATTAAGTTATGCTCAACAACACCCACAATATATGGAGGAACAATGGCATTAGGATCACTAACACTTTCTCAACATAGAAACATGGAATACAGGATGAACCAAATTCATTTCACCAGGTAACTTCAACTCATAAGCTACCTTACCAACCCTCTTTATCACCTCATAAGGACCAACATACCTTGTAATCAACTTTCTTTTTTTACCAAAATGGACTACACCATTCATTGGAGAAACCTTCAAATAAACTCAATCACCCACTTGGAATTCTAGGTCTCTTGTTTTTACATCGGCATAGGATTTTTGACGATTTTGGACTCTTCTCAATCTTTCAATAATAATCTTAACCTTATAAATAGCCTCCATAACCAGATACAGCCCCAATAAATCCATCTCTCGAACCTCAAACCATCCCATCAGTGATCCATAATGCCTCCCATAAAGAGATAATGCCTCCCATAAAGAGCCTTAAAAGGAGCCATACCGACACTAGATTGATAGCTATTGTTGTAGGCACACTCGATCAATGGAAGATGAACATTCCAACTACCTTTAAACTCCATGACACAAGCCCTAAGTATATCCTCAGGTATTTGGATTGTCCTATCGGCTTGACCATCCGTTTGAGGGTGAAAGGTCATACTGACGTGAATTTTGGTACCGAGACCCCTTTGAAAAGACCTCCAAATGTGTGAATTAATTTGTGCACCATGATCTGATAACTCATAGAGGTACAACCTTGCATATTGTTTAGCCCCATATATAGTCTTAACTGGTAGAAAGTGAGCTGATTTCATCATCCTATCAACTACCACCTATATGGAATCAAAACCTTTACTAGATTTTGGCAACCCGAACCCCAAAATCCATGTAAATCACCTCCCACTTCCAAGTAGAAATCTCTATGTCTTGGCTTAGGACACCCGACCTTTGATGTTCTGCTTTGACTTGTTGACAAATATGGCAACCGAAAACAAATTTGGCAATGTCTCTCTTGCCTCCCCACTAATACACATCGCTCAAGTCTCTATACATTTTGGTTGAACCAGGGTGAATAGAATAAGAGGAAATATGGGCCTCATCAATAATTCTCTCCCTCAAGCCATCAACATATAGCAAACATAACTTACCTTGATATCTAAAGGAACTGTCCCACCATTGGGAGAAAATCTCGACTGTGCCTCCTTTCACCAAGGCCTTTAATTCAATTAAGGCGGAGTCAAGATTTTCTTTTGCTATCACCTCATCAACCAAAGAAGATTTAGAACCGTCAACAATAACCATACCATTACCTACATCTTCCAACCTCACAAAATGATACAAATATCCGCTAAAAATTAACTTATGGGCTTTAATGCATGAGATGAACCTCTCCGTTACCACCACATCAACACTTACCCACTCAAGAACGGGTTCATTTGGGAATTGAAACTTGACCCCATGGGTTTTACAATCAATAGAAGCACAGTATGCATGCAACCAATCCATCCCAAGAATAACATCGAAATCATTCATATCTAATTCAACAAGATCACAAGGTAGGATTTTATAAAAGATGAAAATCGGAAAATTTCTATACACCCTCTTAGAAACAATAGATGCACCAATAGGAGTAGACACCTTATATGACTCATGCAACAACTCCAACTCAACATGGAACATTTTAGCAACAAAGGGGGTAACAAAGGAAAGGGTGGCACCCAGATCAATTAAAGCTTATACATCAAGATCAAAGACTTTCAACATACTGGTGACAACATCGGAGATCTCACCAATCCCTTGACTCCCATGTAGAGCATAAAACGATTGTGCCTTGAAGCACCACCTTGAGAACCACCTCTACCCAATAGAACCATATTTGCACCCCAAAACCTTCCCATGGTTTCTTGGACAATCTATCTTCTTGTGACCAAGCTCCCCACATCCATAAAATGCATTGGAACATTCCAAACATGAGCCCTTATGACCCCCTCCACATCCAGGACACACATCATTAGGAGCCACACCACCAGTACCTTAGGGCCTAGGGAAGTCATTGGCACACCCCCTATTAGTAGCATGAGGAGGCCTTTGTCTTTGCTGAAATCTAACACCCTTTTGGAACTTACCCTCAAATCGGTCGCTCTTGGCCTCATGGCGCCTCCTCTTTCTCAATTTTTCCTCCTCTATTTGGTCGGCATATGTCATCAACCAAGACAAGTCCATGTCACCAATTCTCAAGGCGGACCACATTCTTCACTCACCAAGTCGGAAACCCCCATCACAAATTTTTTCATCCTTTATCTAGGATCGGCCACCAAGTGAGGAGAATACTTTGAAATTTGATTAAATTTGAGGGCGTACACCTTAACACTCATAGCACCTTGTTTCAAGTTCATAAACTCTACCAACTTTGCTTCCCTAAGCTCAAGAGGGAAGAACCGATTAAGAAAGGACAATTTGAATTCCTCCCAAAGCACCACATAGCCATTATCCTTCTCACCCTTCCATCGATCATACTAAATTTGGGCTACCCCTTGAGTTGAGACGTCGCCAAATCCATATTTTAATTCGTCCCAACAGCCATGATATTTAAGATTTTGTAGACCTCATTAGTGAACTCTTGTAGATCTTCATGCACCTTAGACCCATGGAAAACCGAAGGATTCATCCTCATGAAGTCTCTTATCCTAGATTCCGGGGTAGTAGCATGAGGGGCTTGGGCCCCTTATTGGACTTGGTTGGCCACCACTTGGGCAAGCATAGTGAGAGCATCCCGAAACTCACTATTAGTAGGTTGCTCCTTAGGAGATTGAGCCCATCTTCCTCTAGTGTCTAACATGATCTAGAATAGTAAAGAACAATCATTAGGGGGAAGAACTCACCACAACTCTGTAGCACGACTTGGAACATGAAGAAGGGAAACATTTCCTAAAGTGCCTCGTAGCCTCCTATCATACTCATGACACACTTCACAACCATGAATAGGACTCTAATCGAGGGGTGTGTTGGAATTTAAGGATCTATCAACCTAGTGTTTTGAAACCAAGTTTGTCAAGACCCAAGCCCAGGGCCTAGATGTGATACGGTGAATGGGGAACCCTGAGGAACCCCAATCAAGCTTCTTAACTTATCATTAAACATCATTGGTTGCGGAAGCATATAAAAGGAATAAAGTAAGCATAAAGGGAAAAGATACTAAGGGATAGCTTGCAAAACATCATCACTAAGAGAACAAGAGTCATAACTCATACCATAGATACATAACTTGTCTAGCAAAAACATCTAAATACATAGATAGAGTAGGGGCCAAGACAAAGTAACCGAGCTCAACATCATAGTCAAAATAGGACATAAAATAGGTTCTCAATACAAGGTAAGAGGAAAACATGGACCAAGGTCCCCGAAATGGAGGACTCACCAACTAGCTTGAAACGAGACCGACTAGCCACGTGAAGGAGGATGATCAACTTGGGCTCCGGTTCCTACATGGTGATATGATGTACGCAAGAGTATGTGTTAGTATGTTTGAATGTACTAGGTACGTGAGATGCAATGCGATAAGAAATAGATATCATAATCAAAATGCATAACAATAGGCAATAAGCATATTATAACAAGATTGCATATATGATCAATGCTAGAGTAAATTATGCTTAAATAACTCATGTTAATATAAGATATCATATGTAAAGAATAAACCAAGATAGATTTTCAATGTATAAGCCCCTTAGTAGGTTATTGATGATAGCACCCATCACCCTAGTGTGTGAGGTACAAACCCCTCATGAAGGCTAGTGGTGACAGCACCTATCACCCTAGTGTGTGAGGTACAAACCCCTCATCAAGGTTAGTGATGATAACACCCATCACCCTAGTGGGTGAGGTATTAAACCCTCATCAACGTTAGTGATGATAGCACCCATCACCCTTGTGGTTGAGATATTAATCCCTCAACTAGTTAATGATGATACTACCCATCACCCTAGCGGTTGAGATATTGACCACTCAACTAGGTTCCTAGATTAGGAATGGTCTAATACAACACTTCATAGAGAATTCATCATGTACATAAGCTCATTTCATCATTATATAGTTATTCATGTCATATCTTAAGCTTTGGTCCTTCAATTCCATTGAAACCCTAGCCGAACATTTTATCAAACACTACAGGGGGTGTAATGGGGGTAAAAGACCATACAATTTAGAGATGAAAACGTGCAAGAAAATCTGTTGTAGAACCATCAATCAACACCTTTCAACACCCTCAAGACTTTCACATCAAAACCCCTCATCAAATCCAACATTAGATCCAAAATTTAGAGCTCAAAACATGCTAAAATAACCATAATTTCATAAATTAGAATCACCGTGCGGTAAAGTTTTTAATATACAAGAATCACATGTAAAATCAACTTTAAATCATGTAATATGAGTAAGAAGGAGGCTTAGGCACCACGGGTGAAAGGACCCAACGGTTCAACACCACATACCTTAGCTTTGGAGAAGTTCTTGGTGAAAATGGATGATGGAGGCTTGAAGCTTGAACAGAATCCTTAGTTCCGGATGAGGGTTTTGAGTCTTAATCTTTGGAGCGAAAATATGGCTAAGTGTTTTAGTGAGTGTTGGGAAATGTTCTGGGGTATATGATGGTGAAATTTGGCAAGTATAGGTAAAAACAAGTTTGGGAAAACTTTGTTCCAACACTTAGAAAAATTTGGACGAACAAAAAAAATACACTAAAGTGAAACACTGCAGCGTTGCGCCAAGGACGTGCAGTGGTCACTGAAAATCGTCACTTAAAATTTTATAATTGCAAATCTTGCACTCTTAAATCGAGGTTTGACCATGTTTCATTTAATTTTGGCCCCCTGATCATAAATATGAAGTTGGATTTTTGAAATAACAAACGAATTTTGAGATATATGAAAATCAAAAATTTTGGGCATTCCGAGGCATATTTTTTTGCTACTTTTTTGGGTCGTTTCATCTGCATTTTGTGTTCATCCAAAGGATATTAGCTTAAGACAAAGAAGGTGGTTATAACTTCTTAAGGATTACGATGTAAGTGTACATTATCATCCCGATAAGAATAATATGGTGGTCGGTGCTTTGAATAGGGTGTTCATGAGTAGTTTAGTTGATGTTGATGGTGGTAGCATAGGGGTGTCTAGGGTGGTCCATTAGTTGGCTAGATTAGGGGTTAGGTTGGAGGAGGTTGAAAATGGTGTTGTTGTTATTGATAATGGTTCTAAATCTTCATTGGTTGAGGATCCGAAAGCTAAGCAAGATCTTGACCCCACTTTCTTGGAATATAAGGCATTGGTAAAAGATGTTAAGATGGAGGTTTTCTTCCAAAGGGCAGATGGTACCCTTAGATACCAAGGTAGGTTATTTGTGCCTTGTGTTGATGGCTTGAGAGAAGATTCTTGATGAGACTCATAATTTTTATTCGTATTCTATTTACCCCAGTTCCACCAAGATATATAGGGATTTGAAGGATGTGTTTTGGTGGGGAGGTGTGAAGAAAGGAATTGCTAAGTTTGTATTCGATTGTCATAGTTGCAAACAAATCAAGCTGAACATCAAAGGTCAGGTGGCTTAACTCAAGATATAGAGACTTCTACTCGAAAGTAGGAGAAAATTAACATGGATTTTATGGCTGGATTGCCTAATAACTATAAAGGGGTTTTTGATTCTATTTGGATTGTGGTTGATAGGATGACAAAATCAGCTCACCTTCTACCGGTTAAAACTACACTTGAGGCTGAAGATTATGCTAGGTTGTACATTCATGACTTGGTGAAATTGCATAGGGTTCTTTTTTCCATAATATCGAATCATGGTGCTCAATTTACTTCACATTTTTGGGGATCCTTTCAAAGGGGTCTTGGTTCAAGAGTTAAAATTAGTACGACCTTTCACCCTGAACGGATGGCCAAATCGAAGGAACAATCCAAACACTTAAGGATATGCTTAGGGCTTGTGTATTGGAGCATAAGAGTAGCTGGGATGATCATCTTCCATGGATTGAGTTGCCTATAACAATATCTATCATTCTAGCATCGGTGTGGCTCCTTTGAGGCTCTCTGGGGTAGACATTGTAGATCACCGGTTGGGTAGTTTGAAGTGGAAGAGATGACTTTGTTGGGTCCGAATCTGATTATGGAGGACAAAGAGGGTTATGTTGATTGTGGAAAGGATGAAGCAACCCAAAGTCATCAAAATTCCTATGCGATGAGAGGAGAAAGGATCTTAGATTTAAAGTTGGTGATTGGGGCTATTTGAAGGTTTCACTCATGAAAGGTGTGGTTGTCTTCGTAAAGAGGCAATTGAGTTCACGTTTTTTGAGTCACTATAGGGTGTAAAGGAAGATTAATGAGTTTGCATACGAATGGGAAGTGACTTAGGATAAGGATATGGTTCATTTGATCTTCATGTTTCTAGGATTGAAGAGGCATGTTGGTGATTCGAGTGTTATAAAACCCTTAAGTGGGTGGACATTGTCGAGGATAGGTTGACTTATGAGGAGGTCTTGTGGAGAAGTTGGGTAGATATGAGTAAAGGTTGATTGATAAGGATGTGGTGTTCATCAAGGCTCTATGGAAGAATCATCAAGTCGGTAGTTTCTCTCGGGGAGCCGGGGCGGGCATAAATAAGCGATACTCGATCCTCTTTCACTCTATTCAAGCTTGTGATGACACATCAAGTACTTTTCTTTTATGAATCAAGATATTATGTTTCAGCCTCTATGTCATTTGTACACATTCATGTTTATGTTGACAAGTTCACGATGATTTTAACACTTATATTAAAATTTTGAAAATGGTGCTTTAAGTATGTTATTGCATTCTTGTTGGGGCTAATTTATTCATGATTACTCTCTCATATACATTTCTTTGACATTCGGGGACGGCTAAGGGGAAGATATTGAAATGACCCCCAAAAAGTGCGCAAAAATGTACCTCAGAAGTGCCCAAAATTGAAACTTCCATATATCTCAAAATCCATGCGTTATTTCAAAAATACGACTTCATATTCTTGCTCAAGGAGTGAAATTGAGTGGGAAATGGGTCTAACCCTAATTCTAGAGAAAATGAATCGCAATTTAATATTTCCAAAAATCAAATTCTACTGAGTGGTGCGCGTCATTGGCACGACGCGCCTTAGTATAAATTTTACCCAGTTTTTCAAGTTCGGTTCAAAGCTTTTTGGTCTTGGGCCTAAGTGTTCCTATGCATGAAAAAGCCTACACTTAGCCTTATTTTACCCTCATATCATTCAAGATATTCCTAAATATTCACTCAAACACTTAGACAATATTTCATCTCTAATTTCAAGTCTCAAAAACTCATCCGATTCTTAAGGTTCTCAATCAAGCTTCAAGTCTCCATCTCCCAATCTTCTTTAAAGATTCTCCAAAGTCAACGTATGTGGGTTTCGTTCATGGGTTCTTTCCACCCATGATGCTCAAGCTTTCTTTTTCTCAAATTTGTATGATTTAAAGTCGATTTACTCATAGGTCTTATCTATTATGAACTTCACTACACACTATGTTGGGATTTCATGAAATTATGGTTATTTTAGCATGTTTTGAGCTATGAATCTAAGACCTATTGTGCGATTTGATGAAGGACTTTGATGTTTATGACTTGAGGGTGTTACCAAGTATCTATTGATGGTTCTACATTGAATTTTGTAGCATGATTTCACTCTTGAATTGCGTGATTTTGCACTAGCATTACACATCTGTCAAGTTTATGATAAAATGTCTAGATTGTGATTTCTTGAGGAAATGAAGGCCCAATGCATGTCTTATGAGTTAAATGACTATATGATGATAAAATGAATGTATGTATATGGTTTTCTCCTATATAGTGTTGGAATGTGACCATGCCCTACTCGGGGGTTGTGCGTCGGGTAGCCATGTCGAGGGGTTTGTACCTTGATGACTATATCGAGGGGCTTATACCTTGATAACCATATTGGGAGATTTGTATCTCTGTCACAAAGGGTGGTAGGGTGAAACAATCCACCAACCATGTCGGGGGGTTTATACCTTCATAACCATGTCGGGGCATTTGTACCTTGGTCACCAAGGGTGGTAGGGTGTGACGTTCCACCAACTAATTGATGGAATCAGTACCTTAATCACTAAGGGTGGTAGGGTGCAATGATCCACCAATATGATAGTGGTCTCTTCTTGTATATGTATTATGTTCTATATAAGCATGATTTACTACATAACATCTCACATGCCTGCCATATATTCATATGCTACACATTGGCTATGCTTATGCATTTCGTTTATGTTACTTATGTTAGACCCCGTAATTAGCTAAATGGAGGTCAATTGCTCAGTCGGGAAAATTGTTGTGATTGAGGTATATTTTAAATTTAACTCATTTATGATGCGTGAGTATGGAA
>JAOTQR010131823.1:0-60289 GCA_025774065.1 Solanum ossicruentum | reverse complement strand
TGTAGCACCATAGATAGACTCGGCATATAGAAGTTCGGTCATACTCCTTTCAGGGACTTCCCGCATTCTCACACTCACATTGTCCCACAGAGCTGAGTCTAAGCCACTTCGTGCCCAAAAAAGTGCATAACTTTCTATTTTAGGAGTTTTAGCAGGAATAGTAATGATTGGAGTATCAGTTGGCTTCCCAGTTGTAGGGTCGTATTCAGTAGGTTGCTTTGCTCCACCAGGGGGATAATCCGTCACAATGATTTTGAACCTGATCAATAAGAGCCCTTTCTCCAAATTCTCCTTCTCTACGAAATCCCGACTTGTCATCCTCAGTTCCATAAACATCCGTGCATAGACTTTTGGAGTAAGCGCCAGATATCTTGGTACATCACGAGGAAGACCATTGGCTTGAAGCTTGATCGAGGCTAAAATGATCTGATCTAACAGATTGCTTCCCGTCGTTCCCTCTGTTAAGCGATCATCAATTTGAATCACCATAGTAGCATCAAATTGTCTCGCCTTTATATTGTCGACGGGTCCTATAGACTTTTCTCCAAACGCTCTTTCCACTAGGTCTTTCTGCATCGCTTCTTTCAAACCCGCTTCAGCTAAAGAATTGTGAGGATCTTCCCTCAATTTTAGCTTATCTTCCCAATCAATCGCTACAGCCGAATGAAAAGGACGAGGGGTAATAATAGGTTGTTCCAAATCAGTTTGTTCTAGAGGCCTATCTGACATCCTACCTATTTTTTGATATGCTGAAATCGGAGAAAGTAAATTATAAGTCGTAATGTGTTTGCCTCGTTGATTGTTTAATTGACGACATCCTCCGATAAGTCCATCGTCAATACCCGATAAAGGAAGTTGAATATGACTTTTAATACTTGGCTCTACTAAAGTTAAAGTCAAAATTATGGGCTTGCGTAGACATTGAATATATCTCCTTATTGTGTTTGAGTTGCTATTATGCGATTTAACCCATTGATATGATTTTTGGCTTCCTTACTATTGTATTTTAGAATAAATCCTTCATCAGCTCTTTTTTCTTTCTCTCCGCATCAAGAGGAGAAATCTATGTTTTATAAATACTGACAGCAGACGAAGCACGACCGAGTTCTGAACTGCCTTCCCCTATCGCAATCATAGCCTGGGCAAAAGCACGTGGACCTATAAACTTCTGTATGGTTTTAAGGCTTTCGGTAGGAACTTTGAGATGGGTAACTCCCGCAAGCATCATTTTGAGATGAAAATCTTTCTTCTTCCCCCGCGGAGCGCTTTCTTCTTTTTTGAAATTAGCACGGGCCCTAACTTTTCTATACCCCTTGCTTTAATAAAAGGCTACACTTGAAATTGATTCATCATCCCTTGATGACACAGACTCAGTAGTTCTCGCTTACTTTCCTCATCCATATTCTCAATGTTCTGGATATCGTAATCTTCGGGTTTTTCAGGCCTGCCAATATTGCGTCCGTAATTTTCAATATCTTCCGTACTGGCAAAACTATCTGGAGGAGCCATAGTCCCCCTAAACCTATCATCCATCGTCTTTTCAACACTTTGAAGTTCAGAGATAGCATCCGAGGGGCTCTTCCATCCCTTATCTGTAATATACTTACGAGTAAATTCATCATCTTCAGAAAGAAAACTAAAAGGATCGGTCTCCTCTTTGTTTTTATCTTCTTCAGATTTTGCAGGTGCTTTATTAATCCCCAAAGTTTCATCATTAACTTTTAAAGCATCAAGAAAATCTTCTGCTCCAGCATTATTAGCGTTGGGCCTCCTTTCAGTGACTTGTTCTGACATCTTCTTTTTCCTTCTTTCTTTCTTCTTGCATGATTTCATCTTGTATGATTTCTTCTTGTATGAATTTATCGATTGTCTCTTTGAGATATTGAAGTAGAACCTCATCAGAGATCTGACACAAATTCAAAATCTCAAGAAAAACATCCCGTCTACCTTCCAAAAAACTCTGTTCCATTGCAGTCTCACCCCGACAACTGTGATGCATTCGACAAAAGTAGGCTAAAGCAAAAGACGCTTCCGGGTGCCAAAAAGAGCTTGAAAATCAGCTTTCGTTTGTGCCATTTATTCCTTTTTATGCCACCATGACCAATAGAAAATATGGTCAACCCAATTACGAGGCTCAACAAAGCCCCCATAGCTTCTACTCAAAAACGATTAATCTCCTTGTCGCTCGCATCCATTCCTGCCTTAAAGAGTCCATCATTCTTCGCCATCGCCTCCAAAGCCTGTATATGTTTTTGTCTTTCAACTCTATCTTGTCTAATTTTTTTACCTTCTTCATCTGGTAGAAAGATCGAGGCAGGAGGCTTTAAAGCATCCCTTACCTTTCCAACAATTCCTCTGACATTACAGCCTTCGATATACTCGGGGTTTTGAGTTTGGGCGTATAAGGAAGATAAAATTAGAAGGGGTTGCAAAATAACACTTACCTTTTCTGAACCTTGCATAACCGTAAGGTAGGATTGGTATTGCACCTTATCGATGATATCCCAAAAGTCTATGTCCTCCGTACCCTTGACTGCGTCGGTTTTAGCCTCGTCAAAGAAATTATGATAAGCACCTATGTCCAACTCTCTCATGATTAAAGGAGATAAAAGATCCATCTGAACACGGCTCACCACAGGAGTAAGCAAGATGTTCTTTTCTCGGATTTTCTCATTGATTTCAGTCCTTGTCCGATGCCTTTTGTCATCTTCCGATAACAAAGATCTTATGTTAAAAATCTTCCTAATATCTTCCTTCTCTTGTTCCTCTCTCCCTCCATAAGCATTAGGAATTCCCACTTTTTAGAAAATTGTAATCTTCGGTTGATTAGTGCCATCGAGTCCTGGATACAAGTGTCCTGCTTTTATCTGATCACGGAAAAAGGACTCCTGCTCATGCTGTCCGTCGTAAGAATAAGAGGACGGGCTAAAAAGTCTCTCGTGGCAAGATCGGTTCGCTTAATCTTACTCAGGGTTAAAGACGACGATACAGCTTGCAATGCATACGAAAAACCATAAGGAGTACCAGGATTTAACAGAAGACGAGCTACAATATAGGGACGACGGCGATATTGGCCAGTACGGATAATATCTTTTTGTATTTTCCTCTAAAAATAGACCTTGAAAAGCATAATCACGGCTCCCCCCAATCAGGCTCTTCGACTTTCGGATGAACAATATGTAAAAAACTAACTGGATCTCTCTTTCCAGACTTAATAGCGTCTTGTAAAGTATCCCATAAATCACTCACAGACCATTCAGGATACAGAGAGGCTTGGCGAGGAGTTAAAGTAAATCGATGAAAAAATCTATTGACTTTCCTCTCAAAATTCTCTTACCCTGTAAAGGAACACATTTCTAACTAGAACCGTCTACCTTGCTCTTTTTTACTCCTTGTTCATAGACGGACATACAAGCCTTGCCATAAGTCGCAAGACTGGTATAAATATCCGCCATTGCCACTTCAAAACCCGAAGTAGCTGAATATCGATAACGAAATAACGTCTTGTTAATTTCCTCTTTCCACTCTTGAAGTTCATGATCTGAAGGAGAAGCTTTATCTTTCCCATCGTTTACTTTGGGTAGACATTAGGCATGAACGGCCTGCGCCCGCAAGTCTTTGTAAAAGGTCAGCCCTGCGCTTATGGCGGAAGAGGAGGGCAAATAGTCACAGAAGTCAAGGAAAGCCAGGTATGAGTGAGGCTGAACTTATTTAGGAGTGAAAAAGGGCGTAGCGAGCAGTCTACTCATGTACGAAAGAGGGTCGATGCAAGAAGGGGAAGGAAGTGAGATCGTGACCTAAGGCAAGGAATGCCCTATTAGGTTGCTCGCCTTATGCTCGTCCAAGAGAAAGAGGCTGAAAGCAAAGCGGAAAGCCGGGGAAGCAAAGTAGCTGCTCAACAAAGTCAGGCATTTCGCGGCCTGATTCTATCTCTTTTAAAGCTTTACTCGAGTCTCCTTTTCAGTCCCCCTCTCCCTTACGGGAGAGCGTTGAGCCGACTTTGTCATTCTATCAACCACAACCTAAATAGAATCAAAATGCTTTCTAGTCTTAGGCAACCCGACCACAAAGTCCGTGCTAATTTTTTCCCACTTCCAAGTTGGAATCTCTACGTCTTGGGCAAGGCAATCCGACCTTTGATGCTCGGCATTAACTTGTTGGTAATTATGACAACCAGATACAAACTTAGCAATATCTTTCTTCATGCCATCCCACCAATACACTTCTCTCAAATCTCAATACATTTTTGTTGAACCGTAGTGAATACAATAGAAGAATTATGAGCCTCATCAAGAATTTTCTCTCTCAAGTCATCAACACTAGGCACACACAACCTACCTTGGTACCTAAATGTACCATTTCCCCTTAGGGAGAAAACCTCCACCTTACCATCTCTCACCAAGGCCTTAAACTCTAACAAGGTAGGGTCCAGATCTTGCCTTGCCTTCACCTCCTAATCAATGAAGATTTAGAACCATCAACAACCACTTACCCCCCTCCCCAATTGTCAACCTCCTCCAACGTAATTCCCAATCTAGACAACCGATGGACCTCTCTAGCCGCCTCTTTGCCACCATCATTAACATGAACTAGGCTACCCATAGACACCCTACTCAAAGCATCGACCAAAACATTAGCCTTATCGGGGTGATAATGCACGCTCATATCATAATTTTTAACAAGATCTAACCACCTTTATTGTCTCAATAGAGATCTTTTTGGGTGAACACATATTTGAGACTCTTCTGATCGGTAAATACATCAACATGTACCCCATACAAATCATGCGGCCAAATTTTCAAAGCAAATACCACGGCGGCCAGTTCAAGATCATAAGTAGGACAATTCTTTTCATGCTCCTTAAGTTTTCTAGAGGCAAAACCTATCACCTTACCATTTTGCATCAAAACACAACCCAAACCAATTCTTGAGGCATCACAATACACAACAAAGCATTCCAACCCTTCCTTTCGAGACAAGATAGGAGTGAAGACAAGCTTATCTTTGAAAGTTTAGAAACTCTTTTAACACTCATCGACCCACAAAAATTTTGCCTTATTTTGGGTAAACTTATTCATCAGAGAAGCAATAGAAGAGAAACCATTAACAAACCTACGATGGTAAACTGCTAAGCCCAAAAGACTTCTAATATCCGATGGTGTCAAAGGTATAGGCCAATTTCTAATCACCTCAGTCTTCTTAGGATCCAACTTAATACCCTTACTCGACACCACATGACCGAGAAAGGCAACCTCTTTTAACCAAAACTCACAATTTTCATATTTGGCATACAATTTCTCCTCCGTTAAGATTTGCAACACAACCCCCAAGTGATCCACATGATCCTCCTCACGATGGGAATAGATCGAGATATCATCAATAAAAACCACCACAAACAAGTCAAGGTAGGGTATGAAGACCCTATTCATAAGATCAATGAATATAGCTGGTGCATTAGACAAACCAAAGGACATAACCAGAAACTCATAATGACTATACCTATTTCGGAAAGTCGTCTTGGGAATGTCACACTCCCTCACTTTCACTTGGTGATACTTAGACCGAAAGTCAATCTTTGAGAAGTGACTAGCCCCTTCAAGTTGGTCAAAGAGATCATCAATCCTTGGTAGGGGATACTTATTCTTTATGGTGGCCCCATTAAGTTGCTGGAAGTCAATGCACATTCTAAAAGTACCATGCTTCTTCTTTACAAACAACACCGGTGCACCTCAAGGTGATTGGCTAGGCCTAATAAAACCTTTCTCCAATAGATCCGTCAATTTCTCCTTCAACTCCCTTAACTCTTTCAAGGCCATATGGTAAGGGGGAATAGAAATGGTTTGAGTATCGGGAAGGAGCTCTATGCCAAAATATATTTCTCTTTTGGGAGGAATACTAGGAAGCTCATTGGAAAAGACATCTAGGAACTCATTAACCATCGGAACTGACTCTATAGAAAGGATTTTGGACTCAACATGCCTAACCCTCACAAAATGATAGACACCCCTTCGAAATCAACTTTTGGGCTTTAATGCAAGAGATAAACCTACCACATCATGACTCTCCCACTCAAAGAAATGTTCATTAGGGAATTGGAATTTTACCATATGCATTTTAGAATCAATAGAGGCATAATATGCATGCAACCAATCTATTCCAAGAATGACATAAAAATCCACCATATCCAACTCAACAAAATTCACAAGGCAACATTTTATACAAAAAAAGTGGGACAATTACTATAGACCCTTCTAGCAACAATGGATGTACCAAAGGCAGTAGACACCCCATATGGCTCACACAAAAACTCAGGTTTAATGTGAAACTTTTTGGCAACAAAAGAAGTAACAAAGAAAGAGTGGCACCTGGGTCTATCAATGCATACAAATCAAAATCAAAGACTTTTAACATACTGTTGACGGCATTGGGAACTTCATCTACCCTTTTCCTTCCTTGAAGAGAATAGAACCGATTGTGCCTTAGGGCACAACCTTGTTGACCTCCCCTTGTTCTAGGGCTTGTATTTGCACCTTAGCCTTGTGGATGGCCATCTCTACTCTTGTGTTGATTTCTAGGACAATCCATTACCATAATGACCCACTTCACCACACCCATAACAAGTATTAGTATCCTTCAAACATGGGCAATTGCGACCTCTACCACATTTTATGCACATAGCATGAGGCACCACACTGCAACCTGTGACCCTTGGATTATCAGTAGCAAACCTTAATTAGGAGCATTGGAAGAACTTTGACCTTGATAAAACCGGCGACCCTTGGGACTTTGGAACCTACCTTCAAATAGGCCCTCTTAGCCTCACTCATTCACCTCTTTCTCAACTTTTCCCCCTCCAATTATTCGCCATAATCATGAGGCGGGACACATCCATATCACCTATCAACATGGCAGCACGAGACTTCTCATTCACCAAATCGAATACACCCATTACAAACTTGTTCATTCTTGACCTTGTCTCGGCCACTAATTATGGAGCATATTTAGAGAGTTAGTTGAACTTGAGGGCATACTCCCTCACACCCATCGGCTCTTGCTTTAGATTCATAAATTCCATATTTTGGCCTCCCTTGGCTCAAGGAGGATGAACCGATGGAGAAATGTCACCTTAAACTCCTCCCAAAGGATCACATTGTTGTTCCCCTTATCTTCCTACCATTGAGTAAACCATATTTGGGCCACCCCTTTGAGTTGGTAGGATGTCAACTCTACTTTCTCTTCCGATCTAACACCCATAATGGATAACACTCCGTACATCACATCAATGAATTCTTGAGGATCCTCATCCACTCTAGATGCCAGAGTAGGAGCATGAGGGGCTTGGGTCCCTGGATTGATTTGATTAGTCATGGCTCGATCTAGCATGGCAATAGCATCCCGGAACTCTTCATGAGCTGCTTGTTCTTCGAGTGAATGATCTCTTATTCATCATGGAATAGGCATGATCTAGTATAGCAAAGAGCATTCATTAGGAGAAAGTCTTATCTTAGTTTTTATAGCACGACAAAGATCAAGAAGAAGGGAAACGTTTCCTAAAATGCCTCATAGCCTCTAACTCATAGTTGTAGTGCACATCACAACCATGAACAAGACTCTAATCAACTCTGTGTGTTAGATATCGAGGACCATTAACAACCTGGCACTGATACAAAGTTTGTAATGACCCAAGCCTAGGACTTTGATGTGACACGACGAATGAAAACTCGAAGGGACCCCAACTAAGCCTCTTAGCATATTATCTACACATCCTTGGTCATAAAAGAAATTAAACAATAACAAGAGAGAATAATTAAGGATGAAGGGAATAAGGGAAGTCTTTTATATCATAAATCATAAAGATTCATCTTGCAAAGCATAATTACATCACTTGTCCAACAACACCTTTAAATTTAGACTTGAGCAGGGCCCAAGACACTTTTCAAGCTACCCTCATAGTGTAAAGAGTTCAACATTAAGAAATGACAAAGGCAATAGTAGCATAGCTAATGTCCCCAAACTTTGAAGACTCACCAATAGCTTATCTTCAAGATATCACAACCAGCCACGGGGAGGATGATCATGAGGAGCTCCAGTTCCTACATGTTAACATCATGTAGGCATAGAGTATGCGTTAGTACATTTGAATGTACTAACTATGTAGGATACAATATAATAAAAGATAGACAACATAATCAAAATGCATAAACATAGGCAATGGATCGTATAATAACTATTTAGCATCCATAACCAATGGTTGAAGTAAAACATGCTTGTATAAAACATATTACATGTGTAGGAAGAGACCATCATCATATACCAAGCAAACTAGTAATTGGAATCCAAGGCATGTAACCCACATGGAAAGTGATTGAGGTATATAGCCCTCAATAGGATGATGGGCATGTCATCCCCCATCGTAGTGGTCAAGGTATATACCCCTCAACATAGTAGATGGGAATAACACCCCATCAAAGTTGTCAAGGTATATACCCCTTAACTGGTAGATAGACATAACACACCCTATCATAGTAGTTAAGTATAGCACCCCCTCAACCAGGTGTGGTCAACTTGCAACACTATAGATACTTTTCATGAAAATATAACATACAAACATTCCTTTCATCATCATAAATTGACTTGACTTATAAGTCGTATAATAGATCATCAATAACTCAAAAAGTCATAATCGGATGTTTTATCAATCACTTGGTGGGCCTGTAATTCTAGTCCAAAATCATGCAATTCAAAAGTGAAATCATATGAGAAAGCTTAATTTAAATGAACCCACCAACACTTAGTAACATCCTCATGCAAGATACATTGAAACCCCTCATCAAAACTCATCATAGATCATAGATTCATAACTCAAAACATGCATAAATAGTCAACATTTTTAAGAAACCCCAACATAGTTCATAATCAAATTCATAATAAGAATATCCCTTGAAAAATCAACTTGAAAAAATACAATTTACTTAAAAAGGAAGGTTGGGTACCATGGGTGAAAGGACCCAATGGTTAAAACTCATATACCTCAACTTTGGAGATTTCCTTGATGATGATTTGAATGAGAACTTAAATCTTGAATGAATTCCTTGAGATCAAGAATGAGTTTGGGGCACTTGAATTTGGATAAAATATTTAACTAAGCATTTGATAGGGTTTTGGGGAATATCGTAAATGATATGGGATTGAACTATAACTAAGCATAGGTGTTTTAATGTGCAGGAAGGTTTAGGTCCAAGATCCCAAGACCTTGGACCAAACTATGAAAACTAGCGACAAAAATGTACAGGTCCGCGCCCTGCCGCGTCGTGCCAGGGGCGCAAATATATTTTCTTTTTCTTAAGTTTTGTAAAATTAAATTTTGATATGGTTGCTCTAAAATCAGGATTATACCCATTTCCCACTCAATATTTCTCCCTGATCATGAATATGAAGATGGATTTTTAATATCGCGCATGGATTTTGAGATATATGGAAATTATGAATTTAGGCATTTTTGTGGCACATTTTTGAGCATTGTTTGGGGATTTTCAATATAGGTGTTTGAGGATATGTTCAATGCATACATCATTGACTTTGGGGATTGTTGGGACCAACATTTTCCCTTGTTTGAGTTCTCATACCATAAAAAGTACAATTCAAACATCCAGATGGCTCCTTTTGAGGCCTTGTATGGATGAAGATGTAGATCACCCATCAATAAGTTTGATTCTATGATAGTGGATAGCCTAGATACTAATTTAACTAGTGATTCCATAAAGCATGTTCAGTTGGTTTAGATCCGACTATTTATGGACAAGAGTTGTCAGAAGAGTTATGTTGTTAGACAAGTTTGACTCTTGTAGTTAATTGTGGGTGACCATATTTAATTGAGGGTTTTTCCCATGAAGGGTTTCATGAGGTTTGGGAAGAAGAGGTAACTTATCCCTTGGTATATTGGCCTATTTGAGATCCTGAGTCGAGTAGGAGAGATGGCGTATAGACTTGTCTTTCCATCTAGCCTATCTTCTGTGCATACAATGTTTTATGTTTCAATGCTATGGCATGATATCTTTGATGAGACTCATGTAATTTCCCTTGATTCAGTTGAGTTGAGTTCAATTTTAACCTATGAGGAGGAGCCTATAGCTAATCTAGAAAGGTAGGTTCAAAAGCTTAGCATTAAGGAGATTCCATTCGTGAAAGTTTAGTGACGACATCAGCCCATGTGAGACCAAGTCTGACATACGGACCCACTATCCTCATTTTTTTAGGTATTTCCCTTGCTTTATATTCATGGACGAACATGATTTATAGTGGTGAATGATGTAATGACCCTGAAGATTCAAGTCTCGAAATGGAGTAATTTGGAGAATCAAGTCTCGAAATTGAATTCCATTAATCCCTTTAGTTCTAGAATGTGGTAGTTGTTCTAGGAGAGTTTTTAGAATTTGATTTGTTATTATTATGTGGATTTCAGGTCCGAAATTAGAAATTTAGTTAGACTATAGTTTGACTTTGGTTAATTTTCTAAGTTTAGGTGCTTCTATTAGATTTTTGATAGTTCTAGTGGTTCCCGGAGGTTATTTTAGCTCTAGAATGAGCTTTGGTATAAATTTTGGGTATTTTGGTAGCATTTCATATTTCTAGTTCCTCAGTTAGTTTGTTGCGACTTATCCAGTTTTGGGCCAAGGAGATCTTAAATTCAATTTCTAATGATTCCATTGAGACCGAAATATCCATTATAGTAGTGTTGCATAAATGATTTGTGTATATGGGATTCTGAATAAATTCTGAGTGCCCTTTCCATGAACTCTCTACATATTTGTGATTGTTGATATCTTGTGCCCTTTTACTCTTTGTGTTCGTGGCTATCCAATCTGCATTCACAAAGATTAGGTATTTAGACCTCTATGTTCGCGCGACGCTAAGCCTTCGTTCATGGAGGGTAACTAATTGGACCTCCACATTCGTGACACCTGGCCCGTATTTGCAGAGGTTCAAGTGTATTATTCTCCATATTTGTGGATCTGGTGGCTAGGATTGTGGAATGTGATTTAATTACCTGAAAAAGTAATCATCTAAATGATGGGTTTTAGTTTATTTTCTCTATTTTTGGAGTTTGGATGCTCAAGAGAGAGGGATCTCAAGTCATTTTTTGAGAGAAATTTATTGGATAAGTTATTTTGAGCTTAAATCTTCATCACCCACTGACTATATCATAATTTTAATATCAACTTGGGGATTATAGATTGGAAATCGGGAGTCTTTGGGAAATCAAGGGTTTTTGTTCATGAGCTTAACTTTTACAAAAATTGTGATTGTGAGCTTGTATTAACTTCATTTTTTAAACCATATTTCACTAATGGATTCCTAATACTTCAAGGAATATTTTCACGTAGAAATTTTTAGATTTCAACTCCATTTTTTAGTATCAATTTTTTGACTATTTTGCCCTTTCTCCCCAATTTCATGCTTTGGCATCATTAGAGTTGAAATTTGATTATGAATCATTATTTGAAAAGATTGTGGTATTTTTGGTAAAAATCAAAAGGGGAAGGCTCAAGTATTGGGTCGAGTTCTGGACTTTATTTTATATAAGTGGATTCCTAAATCTTTTTGGATTTATTTGAACCTTGTATTTTCTTTTTTTTGGTTGTTAGAAGTAATGGAGGTTCGAAATGGATGAATTATTCACGAAATGACTTAATATATGTGATGAGGTAATAAAATGGCTACGCAATAGAATGTGATAACTTGACTCATACTTCAGAATGTGATTAATGATGTTATGTAGAATATTGTTAATTATTGGTTAATGATATCTATCCCTATTTTGAGATCATTAAATTATTTTGCGATCTCGTGATGAGAGTTGTGAATTTTTAATATGATCCAAGTGTTGAGTAATGATAGATAATAATGATGGACGAAAATACTGAGGCATGATATATGTGGTATTAATACATGTATTTTATAATGTTGATATTGTGATGAAATTGTTGAGAAAATATTAGTGAAAATATTGACTTATTGATTAGTAGATTGAACTATGATGACAAAGTGATTTTTGAGAACCAAAGAAACAATGCGATGTTATTATCAAATAATTTACTTCATAATAATTCTATTGTTGAAAGAATAATGACATTGATTGCGTGGTTGTTAAAATATGAATTGTATGGACCCTTCGCATACTCTCATGCTTATTTAAAAATAATTATTGTATTAGAATAAAACATTGATCGAGTCCCATTATTGATGAAAAGCCAATGAAAAATAGTTTTGGCTAGATTGAGTATGGGATTGAGGGCCAAGGACTTTGCTGGTAATGATGATTAGTTGAGGTTTCTTCTGACCGCCGAGGTCTTTTTTGGTGAAATGATTATGGTCGTGGTCACTCTTGGATAGTATGATTATGGTCTAGATCTCTTCGGGAGAGAATGATTATTGTCGAGATCATTTATAGCAGTTGAGGTCTCTTCTGGTGATGATGATTGATATGATCCATACATGGGGCATCATGAGTTCCAAAATGATTATCTCATCGGATGTGTATCGGAGGATAGATATGCATCATGATTACCCGACGTTGTATTGTATTATTGCGCTACGCTTATCCTATTTCATTCCAGGCATTGTATTAATATTGATATCTATACGAAATGTGACATGACAATTAATCCTATGCTTATAAATTGTTGAAAACTATCTATTGTTATGTTGAATGATTGTATTGTTGATATATATATTGTGCATACTGGCTTTCAGTTTTTGAAGGTTCGGTTAGGGGGATTGAGTATTTATGTTTTGTATTTGTACCTGCGTCTATATCTTCTTGCTGGGTAATATATTGTTTGGTACTTATCCATGCTTTTATACCTATGTGTAGGTTGTGAGCCCTAGTATAGTTGATGCTTTATCCTCATTTTTGACCGAGCTTGAGAGAGTTTGAGAGGTTGTATCTTGTCCATTAGCGGCTCTTCAAATTCCTATCTATTTATATTATTTTTGTTCTATTTGAGAAACAACATTTTGTGATTTGTATATTTTCTTTTGAATTCAGTTATAGTAGAGTCTTTTATAGTGACACAAGGCTTGTGTTAGTTTTTAGATTATGGCTTTCATTCCTTATTGCTTTTTCTTATATATTTAGAATGTTACTTCCACTTTATCTTCCGCATTTTTAGTTATATTCATGTTAGGCTGACTTGTCATGGAAGGTTAAAGGAAAATGCCATCAAACCTGATTCTAGATTGTAACACAGGTCATCCCCTAGTCCTCAATCCTGAAGGTGCCTTTAGGGTGGAATATCATAATAGAACCTAGGGCCTAGCTGTGATACGACGAATGTGACACCCAATGGCACCCATCCAAGCCTCTTGTCAAATCATAAGCATACATAAGGTAAAGTAAGCAATTCATAAGAGAGAAAATAAGTAGAACATAATAACATAAGAGGAAAATGTTTCCCGTAGGGGGATTACATCAACCGTGATCCAATACATGCCTCTGCATATAGATCTTGGTGGGGTCTAGGACATAGCTTGCTAGTTCACCCTCAAGATGTAAGATCATGAGAAGTCATATAGACTCAATCATAGGGAAAACATCATATGAAAGAGCATGTTCCCAAAGTTTGGGAACTCACTAACAAGTCTTCAAAGCTCAAATCCAAATCTTGCCAAGAAATGGAAGAATATTTCATACTCGCCCCTCCCTACATCGTTACATCATGCAGGCAAAGAAGTATGTGTTAGTACGTGGAATATACTACATATGTAAGAATGCCAAGCATCAAGGAATATGTCAACATAACATCAATATGCATAATTATAATAATAGAATAAGGACACATTATGCATGAGCAATAATGTTTAAAACCATAAGAAGAAGCATAATCAAAACTTTTCATAGTCGTAGCATGCATATGTGGGAATAGAACCATAACCGAAAATAAGACCATGCAGAATATTACATGGAATATCGATTTTCCCTCTAAACTAAGTGAAATAGGAGTCAACTTTGTGAAGGTAGACTCAACCCCACCCTTTAGGATTCTCCCTTGCATAGTGAGTGTCAAATGAACCTAAAACATCCCACCCTATAGGCTTAACTTTCGCATGGTGAGTATCATATGAGCATAATGCTAAATGGATCCAATAGGTAGCCTTATAGGCATATAATCATCAACCTATGGAGACACACAATTATGAGACTTAAGGATTTATATAAGGATCCTTGGGGATAGTCTCCCTCACACAAGCTCATTTAATGCAAAGCCATATCCCCCGAAAGACATAATCATACATATACATAGCTCTAAACATAATTCATGCTTTATCAAAATCTTACTTTCATAACTTGTAAAATAGTTGTCATAATTTCATGAAATCATTTCGTATCATAAGAATAGGCCATCTACACAACTTTCATATAGTGTAGGTGTAGTCCCCATTTTATCATCATTTCATCAACATTGGAGTCTTAAGTCACCTACATCATCATATCATCATCATCATAACATCATCGTAAAAACATGATTTTCATACTTAGAATCATAATGCATAAAAATCATAACTTTTTCATAGGTAATTAGGGCCATGTGTCGGTGCAATTGAGCTAAGATTATACAATTAAATGAAAATCATAAAGAAATCATGCAATTGAAATCATTTTATTGATTCTACAATTCCTAATCATCATATACTTGAAATCGCTTTCATTCACTTGAAATCATACAAATCATTTAATCATTCATAAATCATGCATTAAAAGGTATAAAAATAATGTAGTAGTCATAATCTGACAAATTGGAATGTCATCATAAATAACCACAAAAAAATTATGCTTATGCTTTAAGAAAAAGGGAGAATTGAGTTGGGCTTCATGGATGAATCTTCTCCATGAATGAAGCCTGACATATTTTAAGTAAGAATCCCTAAATTTGATGAAGAAAATATTGGAAATTCCTCAGCCACTCTTTCAAACCCTAACTTCAACGGAGAGAATCCTTAGAGAGAATTTTTGTGAATTTTGAAGATAGTTACGAGAGTAAATGAGTTAGAATGAATTAGGAATAGGTTTTATAGCATTTAGGTCGGTTAAGTTAATTAGAAAGGTCAAAACAATGTAGTATAGGAGCTAAATGGATAGGAAATGACCAAAAAAGTCCTTCCTTTACAATCTGCTAGACCCATTTACGAGACCCCATAACAACCTCTAAACACTTCCATAGGTCATGCTTTGGTTCGTACAAAGCATGGTCCTAATCATTGAGCTACTAGAAGTTGCCTGTGGAAATCGTGAAATCCTATGTACGGTCCCTAGTTCAATTTACAAACTATAAAAGCCTTTTGTAGAATACTTCCACAATTAGATAATTTTTCTTTCTCAAGGTCCCATCCATGATGATTTTCTGAAAAAAAAAAAAACAACACTTTTGATGCTTAAAACTTGACATTTTATGTGTTCTCAATGCGATGTTAGTACATTTGATGTGTTAAATGTATTTTTATGTTTGTTTTGCAGCATTACGGGGTTGACACAATATTTGGGCTATGTGTACAGAATTTGCTAAAGCAGAGGTTCCACGAGACCCTTTACGGGCCATAGACAATTCTATGGGCTGTAAAGATGGTTTCGTAGACAATTCTAGTGAAAGGTATATTTCTAAAGTTTAGCTATGAACATGCAGATGTGCTGTAGAAAACTTTATGAGCAGTAGACTTGGTGTCGTGCCTTGAGGATCAGAAAGTGGGGAGTCACTGAAAGTCATCAAACGAAACCTCCTATAGGCCATAGAACTTTATACGGAACATAGAAGGGTGTTGTAGAAGTCAGCCCCCGATTTAAAGAAGCAATCCACGAAAGCCTGGCTATGGGCCATAAAATATTATACAGCCCGTAGAAGCAGTCATAGAGTCTGTCGACCCAGTTATCCTATTCCATTTTTCTTTTGTATTTTAAACATGATAAATAGGTCTTTAGGTTATTTTTCTTAGAGAACAGTAGAGGGATGTGATAGTATATTCGAGAGCTTGAGAAACAATTACAAAACTTAGTTCATCTTTTGATATCAATCTTGTGATTCTTGTTGAAGAGTTTAGATTTCTTCTGCTTAATTCTCTATTATGTAAGTGCCCAAATATGTAATTCAAATTCATATGTCTTCCATTTACATTGATCATAAGTAGCTAAAACCACAACTAGGGTTGTGGGAACCATGAAGAACTTACAAGGTAAAATCAGGTAATTCACAATTCTTGAAAAGTGTATATGCATGTATTAATTAATTCTCTTCGTATTGAATGCTTTCTGATGGTGGTCAGTGTTAGAAGTTGCCTAGTGTTAATACTTGGATCAAGGAAGTAACAAATAGGAAAAGAGATTAATTAACAAGATTCTATTGATGTTGCTTGTCTAATCAATCAAACTGGGCCAAGGAGATGTTGTACTGGAACAATAGGTAAGGGTTCGTAATGTCACACTGCTGAGATGGACAAAATCACGTAGTGAAATTTTCCTCTCGCCTAGGACAAAGAGCTTGGTGAACTTAACTTACCATTCTGCATGTTATATACCCGAAAATAACTCGATTATCTAGTAATACTAAGTTAGAAAATCATGGGAAACATAGTACCCTAGTTACTCTTCATCCTGGTTTAACACTTGTCTTAGTTTGGGATTACCTTTTATAGTTGCCACAACCCCTCCCTCCCCACCCCTTGGGGAAATAAGTTAGTTAATTAACCCAAGATGCATTGAATTCTTCTATGTCTACCATATTCCCTGTGGAATTCAACCCTAACCTTGGTTAGGTCATATATCTTGACAACAATCGGTTTAATATTAAAAAGGAGGTATAGCTTGGGCGACATCAAGATTTTGACGTCGTTGCCAGGGAATACCTCTAGACTTGTCTAACCCAAGTAATTTGGGAATTAATCCTTATTTCTCTCATTTTATATTTTTTGTTGTTTTTGTTTTTTCAGTGTACAGGTGTAGTGTATGCCCAATATGCGAAGTCGAGGCATTCCTATGACTCTATTTCATCCAGAGATCCAGAGAAAGCTAAGAAGGATGGCCCAAGATAATGCAAACATATTGGCAAATGCAGCTCTGAATCGGAACGAGAATGAGAAAGCGAATAATGACAACCCACCTCCTCTTGAGGACATTGCTCTATAGCCACAGGACTTCAATGTTGAAGCTTATCTGTGGAACCAATATTGGTCAAACCCTATGGCTATGGAGGTTACTAGAGCCATTATGTTACCACCACTACCGGCTGCCACAAATTTTGTGGTCTCGAGTGGGTTGCTTCAGACCCTGCAAAAACATTTATTGTTCTCAGGCCTACCATCAGAGAATCTGCATAGTAATCTACACAATGTTACGTTTGTCCGCAAGAGTGTAATGGGAACATATAATATGTCTATGGATGATGTGGAACTTCGTGTCTTTCCATTATCTCTATCAAGAAACATAACACTATGGCTATCTGAGCTCCTGTTAAGTTCGATCACTAGTTTGCTTGAGTTGCAGAAGGCCTTTTCTAAGATGTACTTCCCCAGATCGATGAAGGTCAAGTTGAAAGATCAAATCAACAACTTTGAGAAACTTTCTGGTGACTCAATCAGTACTATATGGGAGCGATTCACAAAGTGCTTGAGTAGTATCTCGAACCAAAAAATTATTTATGATGCCTTGCTGGAGATATGTATCGTGCCCTGGGTGAGAATATTCAAGCATGTGCTGATACCATCATGGGGGTACGTTCTTGGATCAATCATTTGCAAGGATTGCTGAAAGGATGGAAAGGGTGGTCAAGACAAATTGTGCATACGAGAAAAGAGATAGGTTATCTACCAAAAGTTCATGCGCTATCAGTATTGGTTTGGAGCAAGCTAAAATTAATGAGAAAATTATGCAAGAGCTTGCTTGAATCATCCAGTTATGGAGGTGATGATGAAACAGAATCAAGAATGAGTTAATGCAGTTGTTCATCATCCTCCGTGAGCACCCATGTATGAGGATCCCTACTATGAGGAGGACACTTGCTTCATTGCTGATTAGATGGGGGGTTTCTTGATGAACGCCTAAGGGTCCAATCAGGACTAATGGCGTCGAGGTCAAGGAAACCAAGGTCAAAACTTTAACGAAAATTATTCTTTCAGAGACAACTGTGGAGGTTACTATTATAGGAACTGGTCCTAACACAGAGATTCAGATTAGGGCCGTAAAAATGGCTATAGAAATGGTCCATATATGCCACCAGACAATCATTATACCGATGCTAGTAGTTCAATAGTTGAGGAGATGTTTTATCGCCTATTGAAGAAAGCTGAGATACAAGATAAGACCTTGAGAGGGATGAGGTCTGACATATCTAGTATAAATAAAAAATTGAGTCACATTCGGTTGCTATCAAAAAGTTTGAGTAATATTTGGTCAAGTGTCAACTCTACTCAGCCAGCAATAGAGAGTTACACTGCCTAGCAACACAATTCAGAACCCAAAAAATGAGGGGCAATGCATGGCAGTTACTGCTCGTGGTAGTAAGAGTACCATTGATCCTCGCATGCCTGTAGATGATGATGATGTTCGAGAGGAGGCAGTTGAGATCAAGGATGCTGACACCAGAGATAATCATGTCAATAAGGGAGTAAGTGATGTTGTAGAGGCTCCACAGTAGTTGAAGCCCATTCCTATACCTCCTCCTCCCTTCCCTCAAAGAATCAAATAAAAGGAAGAAGAGGGAAAGTTCAAACACTTTCTCTCCATGCTGAAATAACTCTCCATCAATATCCCTCACCGAGGTACTAGAGAAGATTTTAGGGTATGCAAATTTTATGAAGGAACTGGTTACAAAGAAGTGCACTGTGAGTCAGGAGCTCTCTCAATATCTTTAACATGAAGTGCAATTTCCACAAGGTCCTTGTTGTAAAAGCGAGAGGATCTCGACGCTTTCACCATACACTGTACTACTGGAGATATGGATTTCTCAAGGTCGTTGTGCGAACTTAGTGCCAACATAAATCTTATGCCTTTTTCGGTCTTCAAGAAGCTAGGACTAGGAGCCCTTACTCTGATGAGCATATATTTCTTGATGTCTGACCGTTTGGAGAAGAAGCCTGTGGGTATACTGTGTGACTTACTCATCAAAGTTAAGAAATTCATATTCCTGGCAGACTTTGTGATCCTAGATTGCAAAGTCAACTTCGACGCCCCATACATCTTGGGAAGGTCCTTCCTAGCCATTGGTTGAGCATTGGGGGATATAAAAACTGGCTAACTCAAGTTTAGATTGAATGACAAAGAAGTGGTCTTCAATATCTATCAGTCAATGCAGAGGCCAGATAATCTAAGAAGGATGTTTTGGAACTTGGTGAAGTCCGAGTAGCCAAGTTACCCTGTGACGTGATAATAAATCAGATTCTAATTGGGAGACAACCCAAGTTATTTGATGTAATAGTTGTAGTTGTGTTTTGCTTTTAGCTTTTGGACTTGTAGGTAGTTTAACTTTTCACATTTTGGTTGTAACTTTGGACATTGGACTGGTGGCACATAAGGTAACAATGTGTTCTACGAAGAATGTGTAAGTACATGACTGAGTCAGCCATTATTGGATGAAAAGGCATCAAGAAGTGTTTCTAAGATTGGTTCTATGGGTCGTATGTTAATATAGGACCCATACACCATCTTGTAGAACACTTTCAGTAAGCAAAGGGTTATGCACTTTCGTCCATTAGCCAACTTTATAGTCCGTAGATAAAACTATGGAGCGTGAAAGGGGATCGTGGACCCCAGGTAAGTTTTCAAATTTATTAACTAGCTGTTAAGGTTTCTATGACCAAATCTATGAATAAAATCAAATGCTATGACTTGTAGATTGGTTCATGAAAGCCAACCCAAAATGAGGGTCTGGACATTCTAGGAGACCATGATTTATAGGTCGTAAAATCCTCTACGGCCCGTAATCGGGGTTTTGTAGAGTCTAGACCCATTAGTTTTGATGGACTTGGTTAACATATAAACAATAAGGTCAAATATTTTGAACCCAGTATTCCCATAAATTACAAGTTAAACCCGGCGACCCCCTCCCTTTTTCTTCCGACCATCGGCGATCAACCATCCGACCATTTTCTAGCCAACTTTCCGACAATCCTAAGGTTACACATCTTCAATTTTTCCTTCAATTTCTACATCTTGGCCATTCAATTTGGTAGGTTCTTGGTCTAAAAAACCCTTTTTAATTATCAAAAATTGTATGATTAGGTTGAAATTAATTGACAGGTATGGTAATTCGATGCAAGAGCCCGTGTATGCCATAGTTATATTTAAAAATTGAATTATGAAAATTAGGTGCCAATGTGTGAATGTGTAAAAGCTAGAAATTTGGGTGTATGGCCTTGGCTTTATATTTGAATGACATGTTCAAAAACAATGTGGTCACATACATTTTAATTTAATTGGTCATATGCATGAAATTTTGGTTTGTGATGTTATGTGTGTGTAATTTGATGCTAATTCATTTAAATGGGGTCGGATGGTTTAGGAAATCATATGAAATAATATCCGATTGGGTGTATGTTAAGATTTTCTTGTGGGATATTGGGTGTTCGATTTAAGTCATATGGGGCTGTGTTAGTATTGCTTCGATGCTAAAAATGTTATTGAAAATGTCGTAAAGGGCTCCGTATTTATAGACCTAGAAACACAGATCACTGGGTTTTCTAATCTACGAGGGTCTTTTACGGCTCATGGAAATTCCTATTAGCCTAGTTACCTCTCATATGAAATTCCAAAACCTAACGGTTCTAAGGATATATCAGTCGAGACCTTTTACGAGTCTTAGAATATTTTATGGCTTGTAGCCAGGCCTCGTTGATCCTTGCCTACAAAAGTTTATACACAGGAATACATCAATGACCCAGTCTACGACTCGTAGATCCTTCTATGAGTCATACCTGGTCTCATAGATTCCATTCCACTAAGAAAACATTATGGACACTATTTCTATAAAGGCTTCCTGCAACTCGTAGTTTTGACTATGACCTGTGGACCTACTTTCTTAGAACCTTCTATAACCAAGTTTGATTTAATCTTACTTTGTGTTTCATGACTTGTGGGGCTAACCATGTTTATTAAACATGTATATTTCACGTACTATGGCCCCATAGCCGAGACATGTGAGATTCAAGCCATGCAGAGAAGGCTTAGGGATGAGACCTTAGTGGAGCAGGACACCACAGAGGTTAGTGAATTATTTAAGGAGCTCGGCATCTAACCTGACCCAAATGCTGATAGACCATAGACACGGGCTACCACCAAACTTGGGCAGGCCCTAAACAGGCCATTGTTGTTTGCATTCCCCTATCTGACAAGGAAGGCAACAAGAGTAGTAGCTCTATTCAGATGATCCGGGGATGAGTCAAAGACAGATTCCTCTACTGGACAACCTCAGACATTACCATCACCTCCAGACGCTCTTAGTAGTCGATGGTATGTTGAGGGCATGCGATATATCTACTCGGAGGGAGTACAAAGGAATGAGAGAAGGAAAGCAGCCTGCTCCACTCTTGAGAAACCTCGGATCATTTTTTTCAGGCAAAATAGTATCCCCGATCTCCAGGACACCATTAGCAGATACGGGCTCTATTGGCTGACCAAAACACCATGGAAGCACTTCTAGACTATGGTTATGGAGTTCTGTGCATCTTACGCCACCAAATACTCAACACTCTTCCCAAGGCTAAGACATACAAGAGTAAGGGGCCGGCAGGTGGACATTCCAAAGACAACGATCCATCGTATGTTGTTTGGGCTCGAGTTCCCAGCCCACAAATCTGTAGCATAGTACAATCACAGTTTGGGGGAGATCATCAACAAGGGTCTAATGAGAGACTAGAGCCATAGAGCTGACTGAATAAGATGGGTGGTAGCATAGATAGCTGGGCAGGGGTCAAATGTTGAATGGATAGCCATTTCTTATGAGGCTATTGTGAATGCCTCTTTCCATGCCAAATTTTGGTGGGCTTTTGTGAGGTCACCAATCCAGCCAATGCTTCCAGATAACACCTTGATGCTAGGCCATGTTGTTGTAGTTGCCAGTATCCTAGCTAGCTATGAGATAGATTGGGCCAGCCTCATCGTACATCAGATCCATGAGGTGGTCTTGAATAGTTCTACCTCCATCTTCTCCCCTTGCTTTATCTATAGACTCTATTTAGAGTTTGGGGTAGAGAGTTTACATTAGTTGGACTCACTAATTGAGGTTTAGCACACTCTAGATGACAGCCTGATCAAGATTGAGGACAAACCAGTGGCACTTCGGTGTGCACCACACAGCCAGCTTATATGCCAAAGATGTTCGCAGTTAAGCCATTGTCTGATGTTCTAACCACCATCACTACTGTTGCTACTACTAAAGAGAGGTCCCTACAGACTAAGATAGATGTGAAGAGGGGGGTCTACTACTAGTTGTAAAAACAACATTACCCCATTGCCTCAAAGGCTCCCGCCCGTTGTAGGGTAAATAGGGTCGGATGTACACAGCCTGACCCCTATGTTTAAAACATAGATCGACTGTTTCTGGATGACCCATGATGAGCATTGAAAGTTGCATCGACTAATTGCTACTTCACAATTGAAAGAAGCGCAAACAGTTTAAAGACCTATTTTGCTTTATTCCATCATACCCCAAAGCCAAAAAATGGTAAATCATTGGGTCCATCCGGCTGTGGAATAAGGTCTACTACTAGTACTCCTATGCCAAAAACTATTCCTACACAGACAGCACCCACTGGTATTGTTTATATGTCTGCGGCATCCATTCAAGCCATGGTGTAGTGAATGGCCCACAGTGAATCCTAGTTGACTTAGTTACTATAGCAAATCAAGCCTTGGGTCTGCCCAGCGATTATAAAGTTTGAGGGTTGCATATAGACATTCATGGTTGCTACTATTCAGGATCAACTTTCTGCCATGGATGCCTGCATTAATACTTTTGAGTTATGAGTCCAGTAGATCCTAAGTATAGCTCGATCAATAGATGTGACAACCCTACAAACAGAGCTCCAATAGCTTCATGCTTACATGATAGCAACTTTGGTTGCATTACAGTGCTGGAGGTTGATTTTTTTGTTCTCGAGGAGCCTTCACAACCTTCGCATTGGAAGAGGCACTACACTGATGATGATCCAGATATATTGAGGATGCATGCAGGGCTGACAAAGGAGCAGGATCTAGAGCTTGTCATGAGGAAGTCGAGGCAGGAAGAGGCAATGAGGTAAGCTTGAGAGCTTGAGAGGGTGAGGGGTGCTGGCGCCTCTATTGATAATTCTACCACTAAAAAGGCCACTAGGCAGGTTGAAGCGCTTAGGCGCCCAGGTATGTCTTTGTGACCCTTGCGCATTACTTTGCATTTTTGGTGTGCATTGTCCTCTTTTTCAATGGAGTATGTGTAGTTATAGGTCTCAGTAAAGTTTGAGTAGCCTTGGCCTATAACTATCCCAAATTTGAATCCTAGAGGTTTTTTGGCCTGTGTTCTTTTTCCCCATGGATATTTAATTTGAGTTAAGCCGGCATATTTAGGATGTGTAGGTACTATTGGTAGCATGTAGTACTAGCGCCTAGGGTGTATATGTTTTTTTGTTCTTTTGTGTGAAAAATGATACCACAAAAAAATTTTGAGTTAGTATTGATAGCATCCATGTATGTTTAAGTGTATAAACTGTGCTTGTTCTGATAAGTGAGGATGAAATTGAGATGAAAAGCACTATCAGAGTTTGTTTAATAGTGTAATCAGTACCATGGGAGTATGAGCTTACTTTGCTAAATTCATGAATTGTGTTTCAATTAAGAACATGCCCTATTACTCTGACTTAGATTGTAGGTTAGTTGGTTAGGAATGGATCTTAGGTTTTTGTTCATAATAATCCATGTAGCTTAAATAACCAACCAAATGTGTGAAAAGTCCCTTGATCCTAATGTTTGAGTCTTACATGTACCCTTTTCTTTGTAAAAACCTAAGTGACCTAGCCTTATTAGATGTGAAATCCTAAAATTGGCCTTGGTCCTTCCTTAAGCATTGTGCACCTAGCTAATTCCTGTAGATGTATATTTGCCAGATGCGACCCCCAAAAGTGGCCCTAGTTCCTAGGTTGGATATTGTGCACTTCAACTCAGGCCAAAAGCCTAAGTTGAGGGTGGTTGTTGTAAGGGTAAATACAAAATTAGGGGGAAAATTAGTGAAACATGGAAAAGGACAAAACTTGTCTATTGAGTGCAAGAAAAATGAGTGATGCCTTAGAATGAATTAAAAAGAAAATGGTGTGAAAATACAAGGGAAAAAGTTGAAAAATGAGAATAAGGCACCTAGAAAAGCTTAAAATAGGAGAAAGGGAGAATGAGATGAAAACTAATAGTACTGGTAGGGCTAAAGTGTAGAAAAACATTGTGTCAAGAAGGGTCTTTAGTCACTATGTTCCCAAAACATCAACCAAAGCCCCTTGAGCCTATGTTAAAAGCTAGTAAAGTCCTAGAGTAATCCTAATCCAAGTAGTCAAAGGTCATAGTCATGAGTATAGGGGCAAGCATATGGTATTGAGCATGGTATTTGAATGTCTCTTCTAAGAGTGAATAATTTTGCATAGTCCCAAGCATTGAACCAAAACATATCATTTTGAGTGGGATATGAGACTTCTTTCTATGAGGGCACTTACATTACATTGTTAACATTAGATTAACTCAGTGATTGTGTCTTGTTGATAAATACCTTGCTTGTCATAGATGCATTGTCACATGCATTGATTTTTGCTGATTTGCTAGATAGCTATATAAGGTTTATTTTAAAACGGTGTGGGTATTTGTGATTGAGTTTGATGTGATGTCTACCATTAGATTGAGGTCTGTGTATTACTATGTTGCTTGTGTAGATTGAGTCCATCGGTTGAGGACAAACAACCATTTTAAGTTGAGGGCGTTGACATGTTGTAAAAATATAACACTTTTGATGCTTAAAACATGAAATTTTGTGTGTTCTCAATGGGATCTTAGTATTTGATTTGTTTTTGTGTCTTTTTTTTGCAGGATTACAAGGTTGACACAATTTTCGGGCTAAGTGTGTAGAATTTGCTGAAGCAGAGGTTCTCACGAGACTCTTTACGAGACCCTGAGGACCACAAAGTGGGGAGTTACAGAAAAGTCATTAGAAGAAACCTCCTATGGGCTATAGAACTTTACATGGGCCCTAGAAGGTGTCGTACAAGTCAGCCCCAAATTTCAAGAAACAATCAACGAAACCCCGACTACGGGTCGTAATTTTTTATACGATCCATAGAAGCTGCGATAGAGTCTGCCGACCCAGTTATCCTATTTCATTTTGGTTTTTTAGATTGTTTTTATAGTGAACAGTAGAGGAGCGTGACAAAAAATTAGAGAACTTGAGAAACAATAGTAAA
Organism: Solanum ossicruentum; assembly: GCA_025774065.1. Classification (NCBI taxonomy): domain Eukaryota; kingdom Viridiplantae; phylum Streptophyta; class Magnoliopsida; order Solanales; family Solanaceae; genus Solanum; species Solanum ossicruentum. The sequence goes on along the minus strand of JAOTQR010131823.1, from coordinate 34,840 downwards.
ACTTTATTTCATCTTTTGATTTCAATCTTGTGATTCTTGTAAAGAGTTTGCTTCTGTTTTGCTTAATTGCTATTGTGTAAGTGCTTGATTAGCTTATTCAATTCATAAGTCTAACATTTACACTAATCATGAGTAGGTAAATTCATAATTAGGATTGTGGGAACCATGAAGAACTAACAAGGTAAAATTAGGTAATTTGCAATTCTTAAAATGTGTGCACGTATGTATTAATTAATTCTCTTCATATTGAAAGTTTTCTAATGGTTCCTAATGTTAGAGCTCGCCTAGTGTTACTAACTAGATCAAGATAGTAATGAATAGGAAAAAAGTAATTAGTAGCATTCGATTGATGTTTCTCGTCTAATCGATCGAACTGGGCAACGAGAGGTTGTACTGGAACAATAGGTAAAGCTTAGTAATATCACACTATGGAGATGGATCAAATTACATAGTGAAATTTGCCTCTTGCCTGGGCCTAAGGGTTTGGTGATCTTAACATACCATTCTGCATGCTACATACTGCAAAAAAAATTTAATTATCTGGTAATACTGAGTTAGGGAATCATGGGGAACACAATATACTAGTTACTTCTTCATACTAGTTTAATACTGGTCTTAGTTTAGGATTACCTTTTATAGTTGTCACAAAAGCCCCACCCTTTAGGGAGAAAAGTTGGTTAATTAACTCATGTTGCATTGAATTCTTCTAAGTCTACCATATTTTCTGTGGGATTCTACCCTAATCTTTGTTAGGTTATATATCTTAACAATGACCACTTTAGCCTCAAAAAGGAGGTATGGCTTGGGTGATAACAATTACTCGTTCTGTGAGCTTAAAAAGGAATATGACCCATTCTGTTCCGCATAGAATAAATTTTAGTGACTAAAATTTTTACCAACATTCTAGACTTAAGTCCATGAGACATTCTATGACCCATGGTCTAAACCACGAGTTGTAGATTGGCTCGTCAAGTGAAACTAGTTCAAGTTTTAGCAATTCTCCATTTCCTAGGCTTTTCAACATACAAGGTGTTACAATATCTCTCCCTTGGGATAATTCATCCTCGAATGAGACTGAAGCATTCTTGAGAAGAGTAGAAACATAGTCATCAATACATCATGAAAGCGAAAAATGTAACATAAATATTATTTTCATAAAACCATCAAGCTTGTGCATAAAATATCATTCAAAAATAGTCTCATGATCATGCATGCAAGCAATATGACAAGAAGACAGATATTCGAAAGAATTTGGAGGAATAAATCATATTTAGGTCCTTAGACTTGAATAGAAGGAAAGAGGTAAGGATATCGTGCAATCATGTCCGCCTCGACTTCACAAGTAGAAATTTAAACTTGTTGGTTTCTCCAGAACACTTTGACAGATGCCACTTCATTATTTCTCAATCTCTTCCCCTGCCGATCTAAAATCTCAACCGATGCCTCTTCATAAGTCAAATCTTACTCAATAGTCACATATTTCAATGTAACAGTCGAATTAGGATCACCCATGCATTTCCTCGGCATCAATGCACGAAGCACTAGATGAACCATAGCTAACTCCAAAGGCAAATCTAACTCATAAGACACCTTACCAATTCTTTTCACAATCTCATAAGGTTCCACATATCTAGAATTCAATTTTCCCCTCTTTCCAAAACACATTATACCTTTCATAGATGAAACCTTCAAATAAACCCAATAACCTTCATCAAACTCAAGGTCTCTTTCTCCTAACATTGGCATATGATTACTGACGTCTTTGGGAAGCCTTCAAGCTTTCCCTTATGACCTTCACCTTCTCCATTGCATGAAGTACCAAGTTTGGCCCAATTAAAGACAACTCTCTGTCATAACCAAGCCTAGGGCGTAGGTGTAACATAGCGAATAGGAACCCAAAAGTCCCTAAACAAGCCTCATAGAATGCTTAAGCACATCATTGGTTAGAAAAAGTGAAATAAACATAAGAATCAAGACAAAGGGATAAATAAAGTGTGATGTAATCTATGGGAACAAGGGAAAGGGGTTTCCATCACTTCAACAAGAATGTCTAAGGGAAAGGGACATGGTACGCCCTCTATGGGAAAGTAAAGACATCGGACTTTCATTATCTTGCCATACATCACACATAACAAAGCATGTGGTAAGGACTTGGGAGTAACCAACATGGATACATAGCATAGCATGATTGGTAAATAATATAGTGCCCAAGAATGCCTCTGGTCAACATGGGACAGAAGCCAAGACATATCTCGGGCTCACCCTCAACATTAAGCTTCCATAAGTAGTCATAACATGGAATAGGTAGATAGAAGGTAGGTCTTGTCCTTTGAATAAATAACTCACCATAAGCAAACTTCACCAATTGAATCTAGCTCTGGTGGATGGGGCAAGTCTCTGGTCCCTATATGGTTAGATCATGTTGGCAAAAGGGCATGTGTTAGTATTTTGATGAACTAAGTATGCGGACAAACAAAGCATATGAACATCATAGCCTATATTTCAATGTTAGATGAGAAGCGCACGCGCGCGCGCGCGCGCGCGCACACACACACACACACACACACACACACACACACATATATATATATATATATATATATATGTATGCATGTATGTATGTATGTATAGAATGGAGTATATAGGAAAGAATATCATAAGAATGTGCCTCAAAACCATGATGCATGAATGCTAAACATAATGGAATGGGACCTTAACCAACATATAAGCCAAATCAATCATGATCAAAGATGCTTGGGCTTAAAAGCTAAGTCATACTTCATTTCATACTTTCATACATAGGAATAGATCATTCATAACTTATACACAGTGGTGTACACACACCCATGGGGCATAAAGTCATATCATAGATATTATGTGATTATATTTCATGTCATAAACATACTTGCCTTGAAATCATAGTCATAATCATAATTGGATAATAACCCACCTCATAAATCTCATGAAAAAACTTATTCATGCATGATTATATCACGAGATGGCACTTGAAATTCATACTTAAAGCATCATAATGAGATGAAATTGTACATAACCCATAAAGAAATAAATAATTGAAACATGCTTGAGGTTACCTATGCATAAATTCATCATAAAAAAGGACATGCATATTCAATTCTCATAAAGTCCATGTAAATTGGCATAATAAGATTTAAATGATGTTAGAATCGTCAACGGAAATCAACCCATAACTTAATTTGATAAATTTGAAGCGAAATCACAAAATGCACTTGTAAATCATACTTAAAGATCTTGAAATTGAAGAAATGGATTTCGGGATTTCATGATTGGAAGGAGATCATGAATGGAACCATACATAGATTGGTGAATTTAGGAAGATTAAGATGAAATAGACTTGTGCTTGAAGCACCCTTGAAACCCTTAGCTTGAATCTTCAAAGTTTTGCCTAAATGGAGTTTTAAGACTTGAATTCTTAGGCAGTAAGTCTTGGAATGAGAGTGAAGTGAATACAATAGACTCAAGTAATTTAGGGGTCTTACGATAGGCATAAAAGTCTCAAAAGGCCTTGGAGGTGAACCAAATTACCAAAGAGTCCTTAATGAAATGGAATATAAAATTTAACTAGACACTCCCACGGTAGGTTTCATGGTCCATGAAGTTCTTCACGGTCCATGGTAGCCTCTGTGAACATGACCCAAGTTATAAGTCCATGAATTTACTTGATGAAATTGGCCAAGGGTCCCTCCACAGCCACCACCATGGTCCATGGTGGTGCCCATGGTGGCACTCTTTAGAAAAACAATGGCAACCAAGGAAAGGTTCTACTCCCGCGAGCCCTTTAACGGCTAGTGGTGAGGTCCACAAGTCGTGAAAGGCTTTATGGACGGCCACTTAACCTTAAACCTCACAGGAAGCTAGGAAAAGCCACAAAAACGGCCAAGAGCCACTCCACAACAACCTCTACGGCTCGTGGGGGTGTCCTTGAAAGGTCACCTTGGTTAAAAATCATTGCAAACCATAATTTAAGCATTGCCAATGCCTTCTAAAACCTGGGTCCATATATTATCTCCCCCTTAGGAACATTCATCCTTGAATGAGGTAGAATGTGAATTTAAAAGCTTAGTTTGAACATGAAATATCTTAACCTGAAGGTACAATGCACAATTTGACATTTAAACCATGAAATCATCAAATCCATACTAAAATATCATTTAAATCAATTTTGTGCACATGTAAGCATATCATGACATCAAAATACAGGAATGAAGGATTTAGGACCATTTGAACAAAAAGAAACTAGTATCATAGGCTTGAATACATTGGAATAGATAGGGATATCACTTCATCATGTTTGACTTTGTTTCCCATGTAGCACTCTCCATATGTTGGTTTCATCAAAACACTTTAACCGAAGCAACATCCCTGTTACAAAGTCTTTTCACTTGCCTATCTAGGATCTCAATAGGAGCTTCTTCATATGTCAAGCCCTCTTCAATATCAACACCTTCCAAGGGCGCAATCATACTAGGATTACCAACCAGTTTCTTCAACATCGACACATGGAAACCAAGTGAATAGAATCATATCCAAAAGCAAATCCAATCAATAAGATGCATTGCCAATCTACTCAACAATCTCATAAGGACCTATATACCAGGGACTCAGCTTGCCCTTTTTGCCAAAACACATCACACCTTTCATTGGTGAAACCGTCACATATAGCAAATCGCCAATATCAAACTCAAGATCCCTCTTCCGAACATCCGAATAAGACTTTTCAATACTTTGAGCCATTTGAAACCTTCACCTAATCAATTTCATCTTCTCCATAGCCTCCAACACCAAGTCTATGCCAATCAATGCCATCTGACCAATCTCAAACCATCCCTCTATGAATCTACATCTCCTTCCATACAGAGTTTCAAATGGTGCCATCCTGATACTAACATGGTGCCTGTTGTAGGCGAACTCAATAAGCAATAAATCTTCATCCTAATTTCCTTTGGACTTCAACACATAAGCCCTCAACATGTCATCCAATATTTGGATTTGTCCTTTCGGCTTGCCTATCGATTAAGGATGGAAAGCGGTTTCAACTTCATCATAGTACCAAACCCCTTCTAAAACAATCTTCAAAAAAGAGAAGTAAATTGGGTACCATGATCTGATATAATAGACATAGGCGCACCATGTAATCTAACCAAACTCTCAAATATATAACTTGTCATGATTGTAAAGACTTGTGCTTTACGACTTCATTAGGGCTTGACAATATGGTTCCAAAAATGTTTTGGACCAAGGTGAAGATCCATGGGAGCCCTCATGGTCCGTGTGACACTACACAGATCATATAGAACCTCCATGGAGTGGCCCTTGGCCTTCTAAGGAGTGTATGGCCCTTAATGTGGAGTTTTGAACTAAGGGACGCCATACATAGACCCCACATGGCCATGTCGTGGGCTATGTGGTCGTCTTAGTCTTGAAATCTCATAATTTTGGGACCAAGTGAGGTGGGACAGTTATCTATATGGTCTGTATGGGGTGGTACGACCCATATACCTCCCCATATGGCTTTCGGAGTGAATATTTTTCTACATATTGAATAATCATCTCAAAACTTAGTTGCCGAGAAATTTTCTAAATATAGTGGTACAGGCAAGAACACAGACCGTGTGGCCTTGTACGACCTATGCAGCCCCTCCATAGGGATGGTTTCATTGATAAATTGTAAGTATGGGATTACCGTTTCGGACCTTCGTCAAGTGTATTTTTTTCCGAGTGTTGGATCATGGTCATGTAAATGGCCTGTATAGCATGTCACAGACTTTTTAGCCCCCATGAGATGACACTTTTTAGTTTCAACACATTTAATTAAGGATATTTTCATAATTGTGGATTATTCTAAGGGACCTTTGTAACTTCATATGTTACCTAAAGACTCTCCAATGACCTAAAGTTTATTTCTCTCATTCAAATTCATTCCTCTCATTTAAAATTCTCTCAAGTTTTTCTCAAAGAACTCTAGTGGAATTATGGTTAGGGATCAAGGAAAGGCTTTCGCTTCACAAATTTTCTTCTTGAATCTTCTTCATAAGCTAAGGTATGTGGGTTTGATTATTGGTCCCTTTCAACCAAGAAGATCCAAACTCTTTTCAAATTATTTTCATGAATTTTAGCTTACTTTAAATATGGATTTTCAATATTATTGTTTATTAAATTAAATTGATGCATAGGCTATATTTATTTATTGATTTTAGAGTGAATTAAACCCTAATATGATGAAATGTATAGAAGCTATGAAGTTATGAAACTGCATGTCCCCATAAAAGCTTAATTCGTGCATAGGTAATCTATATTATGATTTAAACGTGAATTTTACTTATGTTTTTACTTGAATCTTATAATGTATGTTGACTTAAGTTTGAATCTCTATTAGTCATGCTAATCTCATCTCATTCATGGCATATGCATACACTACTATGGTTTTCATGAAGTTTATGAAGTGAGTTAAGACCCAACTATGTTTATGTACATGATTTTGATAAGATTATGGTCATGACAAGAATGTGATCACATAAATGTCTAAGTTATGGCTCTTTGAGAAAGTATGTGTGTTTACACCACTATATTTAGGGAGCATCAATTGAGGTTTTGAGGCGGGGTGGGCTATCCCCAAGCTAAGAGGCCATACTCATTTCTCAAGAAGATGCTCCAAAGGAGTCATTCCTATGCATTAAAGGTATTCATCAAGAATGTACTGGCTTTTAACCTATTATGCATGATTATAAAGAATGTGATTTTGCCTTTAAACCTACGAATGCATGTAAAAGATTTCAAAGTTTTATGCCTCTTTCACAAGCATGTATGTATATGTATTCTAATGGCATGATAACCTAGTACCGAGAAGACCTCGAGATTGAGACTCATCTCCTAAGTTGAGACATGACCTGTTAGAGATGAATCTCATTGTTCCACAATTATATGCCTAATATAGGTATATGTTTATGCCACAAGGGGAAAGAGGCAAGTAGGTCACATCTTTTATCCATTGTGCGGTAGATGATGGAGTTCCATGTTAATTTTTAACAATCATTTATTAACAAAGGAAAGTGAATCTGATCGTTATAAGTACACTTATGTGACCAATTTTTTTCGATCGTTATAAATATACTTACAGCTACCAAAGTTTTTTTCGGTCATTATAAATATACTTATAGCGACCAATTTTTTTTCCGGCCGTTATAAATATACTTATAGAGACCAATTTTTTTTTCGGTCGTTATAAATATACTTATAGTGACCAATTTCTTTTTGTTGTTAATGATAAATTTTAATCCAATATTAATAAGGGGATAAGTTCGATCATTAAAAACATAACATTCTGTCGTTAAAACATATTAGCTAGTGTAAAAATGTATTTTAATTAATATGAGTGAAAAGATATTAGACAAAATCATGTTATAAGTATAACAAGTGGTGTTTTATTGATCATTTCATCATTCTGATAAGAATCTTTCATCTTTTATAATTTTGGTTATTTCATAATAACAAAAGTTTAACAAAAAGAAAAAAAATATTAATGTATTATCTTCTAATAACTCTATCCATCATTCTTATTATAGTCAATCATATAAAAATTTAAAATATTATAAAAATATTTAGTTACAATCTTTTTGGTATAATTTTTTTAACTAAAATATTTTCTTGATATACTTTCTATATATGTTTTTATTTTTAGAGACAATTTATTCATCTTTACTTGACCTTTTTAAAGATGCAAGATAAAGTAGGTCAAAACAAAAAATTATAATGAAACAAAATATTAAAAATAGAAGTAATAATATTAAATAATAATTATGAGCTTATGAGATTCATGTAAGAAAGAAAATTTATATAAATTTTGTAGTATTACCTCCATCAATAGACTTAAGCATCAGTATTTATTAGTAATTATTTTTAATACAAAATATATGTTGTATCGACTTTGTTTTCATTATTCGTTGTGAAACTAACAGGTGTATATAAAGTAAATCATTCGTTTGAGTTAGAAAAGTATAAAGTAAAATTTTACAAAAAGAAAATTTAAAAAGTCTTACATGACATATAATCAACTATTAAATTAATTTAGAGATCGTGATTTTTTTTATTATTTAAAATTTAAGATGATATAACTGATTTGTATCTCATAATATTTTAATGATATTGAATTGTTTATATTAGGTGAATACTATTAGTATAAAAAGTTAAACCAAAAGAAGTCGGGGTTTTTATCAATGAATGAATGTGCAAAAAGTCAATAAACTTACGATACAAAACACAAAACAAATAACTTTATGTCTAAAACTAAAAGGCTCAAGCTTCTTTTTATTTGATTGTGAGAATAGAAACAAAGTGTATATTTCATTGTAGTTAATCTTTGATTTTGTGAAAAATAAAAAAAATAAGATAATAGTTATTAGGAGTGTTATTAATAACCTTAAATGAAGTTTTTATGCTTGTCTTTTGATAGATCATGCAGTTTGAAGAACTCATCGTCAAAGAAAGTGTGAAGAAATATAAGCAACAAAAAATTTTTGAAGCACAGAAAGAATGCATTTCATATTAAAGAAAAGATGTTGTAGTTTTTCTTTTACTAAGAGTTAAAAATATAATATCATATAATTTGTATGTCTATATTTTTGTAATGTTACGCAATATCATTCTTTATAGTTACTATGAAATTTAATATTAATATAATCAATTTGTATGTTTTCATATCATTTGTATGTGTGTATATGCAGTTTTACTGATGCAATTTGTGGTCATAATTATTGTTTTAATAACAAGAACTGAAGGGAGCCTTGAGTAATTGGTAAAATTATTGTCATATGACTAAAAGGTCACGGGTTCAAACCTTGGTAACATCATTGGTAGAAATGCAAGGTAAGGCTACATACAATAGACCGTTGTGGTCGGGCCCATCCCTGAAAGTGCACCTAGCTTGTGTCTAGTTTTTTCTTTAATAACTTGAATATCAATTAGAGAAGAAAAAATTTGGTTGCTAAAAAGAGGTAGAATGACCGGATTTTTGTCATTGTTAAAGCCATTTTAATAATTGAATTTAATACGGTCGCTAAACTTTTAACAATGGATCTTTTAACGACCTGTAACAACCAGATTTTTACCGACCATTATTGACTAATAACGACCGGGTTTATACTTTTAGCGAAGGAATTTTCCCTCGTTAAATACCTATTTTCTTGTAGTGTTATAACTCACTTAGTCTTATGTTGGTTACGGTCCCATCCTCAATATATATGAAGTATTTTCGCATTCATGCATCATACATCTCATGGCATATTGATATACTATTCTCTTGCTATATATCTCTTTCTAGACATGTGCCCTTGTCATCTAATATTGAATGCAGGTTTGATAAGTCATATGCATTGCATGCCCGCATACTTAGTATATTCAAATGTACTAACACATACTTTTGCATATATTATACAATCATGTAGGTACTGAGGAATACCTTCATCCACCATATGATGGTTAGCTTTGATCTTGAGATTTGCTTGTTGGGGTGAGTTCTATTTTCAAAGGTTAGGTGCTATCAAAATACAACACTTTTGATGCTTAAAACTTGGAATTTTTTGTGTTTCAAAGCACTGTTACTTGGTTTTATGCATTTTTGTGTTAAATTTTCAAGATTAAAGGTTTGGTCTTGATTTTTTGAAGAAATACAAAAGTTGCTGAATTTTGTTGCAGTACGAGACACTTTACAGGCCGTAGATCATTCTACAGGCCATGAAGTGGTTTCGTGGATGATTCCAGTGAGGGGATAATTTTTTGAAGTTGGTTGTAGGAACATGCAGATGGGTCGTGGAATGATTTACAAGTCGTAGACCATGGTTTATCCTAAGGATCAGAGATTGGGACTTTCTAAAGATTCATTAGATGAAACCCCTTTTATGAACCGTAAACAACTTTACAAGTCGTAAAGGCATGTCGTAGACTTGAACTCCAAATTCCAGAAACACTGTATGAGGCCTTGATTACGAGCCGTGGAATGCAATACAGCCGGTAAATCCCTTTTGTGAGGTGTGCTGACCAGTTATCCGATTATGTTTAGGAGTTATATTTTTCTTATTATAAATAGTTTTTTTAGGTTATTTTTCAAATGTTTTCGCATAATACTTAGAGAACTCAGCAATTGGAGAGAGAAAAAATAGTGAGAGTACATTGGAGAGATTTTGAAAACACTTGTATTTTAATTTCATCTTTAATCTTGTAATTCTCTTTAAAGTGTGGTTTTCCAGTTTGTAATTCAATTGTGTAAGTGTTTAATTATGTTCTTCAATTCATGATTATTGCATCTACAAAAAAACATGAGTAGTTAAATCTACAACTAGGGTTGTGGGAATCATGAAGAACTAACAAGGAAAAACTGGATAATTCATAATTCTTTGAAAGTGTGCATTTATATATTAATTAACCCACTTCTTTTGCATGTTTTCTAGTGGTGGCCAATATAAGAACCCTCCTAGTGTTACTGACTAGAACAAGGTAGTAATACATAGAAAAAGAGATTAATTAACAAGATTCGATTGATGTGTTTCGTCTAATCAACCAAACTGGGCTAAAGGGAGGTTGTACTAGGACTAATAGGTAACGATTAGTAATCACTATGGAGATCGGCTAAGCCACATAGTAAAATTCACCACTCACCTTTGACCAAAGGGCTTGGTGAACTTAACTTACCATCCTACTTGCCACACACTAGAAAAGAATTAGGTTATCCGGTGATACTGAGTTAGCAATCATGGGGAACACAATACCCTAGTTTCTCTCCATATTGATTTCTCTCTTGTGTTAGTTTAGTTTTATTTTCCATTGATTATTGCGAACCTCCTCTTTTTTGGGAAGTAAATTGGTTAACAACTCGAACTTCTAGTCACTGAATTATCTTGAGTGTACGTATTCCCTGTGGGTTCGACCCTAACCTTAGTTATGTTCTATTTTGTGACAACGACTGTTTTATCCTTTGAAAGGAGGTTCGACTGGAGCGACAATCATGATTTTTGCACCGTTGCTAGGGAATATGTCTACACTTAGTTAATTCATAGTGATTTGGGTGTTAATCCTTATTTCCTACATTTTACATTTTATTTTTGTTTTTGTTTTCTTTGTAGGGTATAAGTGTTGTCCATTCCCAATACACGAAGTCGAGGCAGACCCTTGACTTTATTTAACCCAGAGATTCACCGAACATCGAGGAGAATGGCCCAAGACAATGGTAACAATGCGGCCAATGCATCTCTGAACAAAAACGAGAATAAGAATGTTGATCACGAGAACCCACCGACTCTAGAGGAAATTTCTTCATAGCCATATGCTTTTAATGTCGATGCTTATCAGTGGAACAAATTTAGGCTAAATCCTATGGCTATGGAGGTGACTGGAGCTATCGTGTTGCTACTACTACCGACAGACATAAAGTTAATTGTCTCGAGTGGGTTGCTTCAGATGTTGTAGAACCAAGGGCTATTTGTGAGCTTACCATAGGGGGATCCTCACAGCCACCTACACAATTTTGTATTCATATAGAAGAGTGTGATTGGAGCAGAGAATCTATCTATGGATACTATGGGGCTTCATGTCTTCCTGTTATCTATTTTCAGCAATGCAACATTATGGCTATATGAGCCCCCACAGAGTTCGATCACCAGCTAGGTAGATTTGTAGAAGGCCTTTTTAAAGAGGTACTTCCCTGGATCGAAGTAGCTTAAGTTGAAAGACCAGATCAATAACTTTGAGAAACTTCTTGGTGATTCGATCAGTACTACTTGGGAGTGGTTCACCAAATGATTGAGGAGTGTCCTAGACCACAAGATAGTAAGTTGATGTTCCCTTGGTGAAGATCTTCTACCGTGCACTTGATGAGGACAGTCAGTCTTGTGCTGACACTATCGTGTGAGGTAGGTTCTTAGATAAGCCATTTGCAAGGACCACGGAGCGGATAAAGAGAGTGGTGAAGAGTAATCATGCATGGTTGCAGAGATACAGAGAATCCACCTGAAATGCCTCAAATTGTGCTTCAAAAATATAAATAATTGTAATTTCTATATATCTCAAAATCAATGCATGACATCGAAAATCTGACTTTATATTTTCGATCAGGGGGAAATATTGAGTAGGAAATGAGTATAACAAAATTTAGAGGACCCGCAATAAGAAATAAATTTTGGCTAATTTAAGATTTCTAGAGAGCATCTGCGCCATAGCCGCGATGCGCCAGTGGCACAAAGCAGTATTATTTTTGGTACGTGTTTGGTCCATATGGTGAACCGGATGCGGACCAGTACATTGTTTTCCTTGATCTTTCTTGTGTCGGCAAAAGGCATTGTGGTCATAGCCTCATGCCCACTTATGCGTGAAAACAATCATACTTAGTCATTTCTCAACTCTATATCACTCAAAACTCGTACAAAGACCTCTCCAAGACTTAATCAAATATCTCTTTCAAATTTCAAGGATTTCAAGAATAACTTTGGAACCCAAGGATTCTCTTCAAGCTCTAAGTTCTCTTCAAGTTCATCTCAAGAAAACCCAAACTTTACATATGTAGGTTTCATCCATTGGGTCCTTTCACCCATGGAGAATAATCTTCCTTTTTATGAAAATTGTATGTTTTCAAGTTGTATCATTTATGGGTATCTCGTATTATGGATTATTATTATAAATTATGTTGCGATTTTATGAAATGTTCATTGATTATTCATGTCAATCTATTTCAATCTTATACCATGAATTGGTTTTGTCTATTGAGACTATACATGTTTGAGCTATGAAACTACGACCTATTATGAGAGTTGATGAAGGATTTCAAGTTTTCATACATGAGAGTTTTAATATATGTTTGTGGGTTGATTTGCATTGAGTTTTCTCATATTATTTCACACTTGAATTGAATGATTTTGAACAAGCATCATAAAACTACCAAGTGTTTGATAAAATGTCTTGATAAGGATACTCATGTTATTGATGATCTATTACATGATTTACAAGTTAGCTGACTCTATGATAAATTCATAAGTGCTTGCATGTATGTATTGAATTCATAAAAAGTATCTATGATGTTGCAAGTAGATCATACCTTGTTGAGGGGGTGACACGCCTCAATCACCTTGTTGAGGGGGTGACATGCATCAATTACCTTGTTGAGGGGGTGATATGTATCAATCACCTTGTTGAGGGGGTGACATGCCTCAATCACCTTGTTGAGGGGTGACATACCCCAGTCACTTTGTTGAGGGGTCCATATGCCTCAATCACATTACAAGGGGGTGACATGCCTTGGAATCGAAGTAGTAGCTCGCTTGGTCTATATTGGTTATAGTCTTTTCCCATGCATGTGATATGTACTATGCAAGTTATATGATTTATAAGCATGACTTACTTCATGCATTGATCATGCATGTCATATTGATATTATACTTATCCATTGCGTATGATTAGGCATCCTATCTATATTGTCTTATGTCTTGTTGCATTGCATCCTAAATACTTAGTACATACAAATGTACTAATGCATACTATATACCTACATGATATTACCATGTATGGATCAAAGCACCTCTCGATTATCCTCCACGTGGCTAGTTTTGTACTTCAGAAGATAAGCTTTGGTAAGTCCTCAAGTACGAGGACACTATCTATGCTACTCTTGTTATTTGGTATTTCTTAATGTCAAACACTTGTAACTATGAAAGTGAGCCCCGCAAGTGTCTTGGCCCCCGCTCTATTCATATTAGAGGTGTTATTGGATGATTAATGAACTTATGCTATGATCTTGACTCTTTTATGCTTTTATAAATATCAACATTCCCCTTAGTCCCGCTTCCCTTATTTACATCTCTTGTGTTGTTTAATTTGTTTTCATGACCAAGGATATGTGAATAATATGCTAAGAGGCTTGTTTGAGGTCCCTTTGTGTTTCTATTCATCATGTCACGTGTAGGCCCTAGGCTTGGGTCGTGAAAAACATAGTATCAAAGCTCTAGGTTGTTAATGGTCCTTAAAATCCAACACACCGCATCGATTAGAGTCTTATTCATGGTTGTGAAGCGCGCCACAACTATGAATGTGAGGCTATGAGGCATTTTAGGAAATGTTTCACTTCTTCATAGTCTATATCATGCTTTAAATGTAAGTGTCAGGATTTTCCCCTAATGAATGCTCTTTTCTTTTCTAGATCATGCCGATTCCAAGAGGGAGACTAAGAAGAGCTCGTACCTCGAGGAGCAACTGGCCCCTCCCGCTCCTCAAGGTGGAGGAGTAGCCCAAGATTAATTCTGGGAAGCTATTATAAAATTGGTTCATGCTATGACCAAACCAATTCACCTAGGTGTCCAAGCCCCTCATGCTCCCACTCCGGCTTCTAGGGTGAGTGAATTCACTAGAAAGAACCCACCGAAGTTCCATGGATCCAAATCAGATGAGGATCCCCAAGAGTTCATCGATGAGATTACAAAGTGCCATCTATCATGGGGGTCAATTCGGATGAGAAGTGGAGTTATCGGCCTAACAACTCAAAAGGTGCCTCATATTTGGTTTACATAACAAAAGTTGGAGAGGAGAGATGATGATGTTATTCATTGGGAGGAGTTGAAAGCTGCATTCCTCAACTAGATCTTTCCTATCATGCTAACGGAGACTAAAATGATGTATTTTATGAACCTTAAGCAAGGTTCCATGAGTGTGACAGAGTATGACCTCAAGTTCAACCAACTATTCAAGTATGCTTCACAATTAGTCGCAAAGGAGATCAAGGATGAACAAATTTATGTCAGGAGTATACAACTTGGTTAATGAGGAGTGTCGTACTGCCATGTTAGTGGGTGGTATGGATTTTTCCCCTCTCATGACACACACCAAGCAAAAAGAGGGAGAAAATCTTAGGAAAAGAAAAAATGGTGATTCCAAGAGGGATTGTTTTGAAGGCAGATTCCAGAGTTCCAAGGGTGGCCGATTTCCTCAAGGGCACAAGTTTCAAGGCCAAGGGTCTTCTAATGCTCCTAAGAAGAGATTTGCTACTGATAATCCTAGGTTACAAGGTGATGGTGGTGGGGTACCTAAATGTATATGCCAAAGATGTGGTAGGAACTATAATTGCCCATGTTTGAGAAACTCCAATGCTTGCTATGGTTATGGTGAAGTGGGTCACAAGGTGATTGATTGTTCACATTCTCAAAACAAAGTAGATATGGTTGTCTACAACTAAGTTGCAAATGCTAGTCAAAGAATGAGGAAGCCAACAAGGAGGTACTCCAAGGAAAAATAGATTTTATGCTCTTCAAGGGATACAAGGGATGGATGAGGTGCCCAATGTCGTCACCGGTATGTTAAAGGGTTTTTATTTAGATGTGTATGCATTGATAGAATCGGGTCCACTCTTTCTTTTCTTACCCCTTTTGTTGCCCAAAAGCTTCATGATATTCCCGAATTGTTGTGTGAACCTTATGAAGTGTCTACCACCATTAGTGACTCCATTGTTGCAAAAAGAGTCTATAGAAATTGTCCCGTGTTCATATTGCATAAAATCTTGCCTTGTGATTTTGTTGAATTAGATATGGTGGATTTTGATTCTAATTTTGTGATGGATTGGTTGCACGAATATTATGCTTCTATTGATTGTAGAACTCGTAGAGTTAAATTCCAATTACCTAATAAGCCTGTCCTTAAGTGGGAAAGTCATGATGTGGTGGTCAAGGGTATATTCAATTCTTGCCTTAAAGCCCAAGAATTTATTTCTAAGGGTTGTCTCTATCATCTTGTGAGGGTTAGGGATGTTGAGTCCAGAGTCCTTCCTATTGAGTCGGTTTTGATGGTTAATGAGTTTCTTGATGTCTTTCCCGGTGTTCCTCCTGAAAGGAAAATAGACTTTGGTATAGACGTCCTTCCCGATACTCTACCAATTTCTATTTCCACTTAGCGTATGGCCCTGGCAGAGTTGAAGGAGTTAAAGGAGCAATTCAGGGATTTGTTGGAAAAGGATTTCATAAAGCCTAGTAAATCATCTTAGGGTGCACTGGTGTTATTTGTGAAGAAACAGCATGGTTATTATCACAACCTAAGCCTAGGGTCTAGACGTGACACGACAAATAGGGAACCTAAAGGAACCACAGACAAGCCTCTTAACATATCAATCACATATCCTTGGTCGCGGAAGCAAATTAACACCAACAGGAGATATGAGTAAGGGAAATACGACTAAGGGAAGTCTTCGATAAACATAAAACATTCAACAAAACACACAACATAAATACATCAATTATCCAACACCTCTAACATGGAATGCAGTGGGGGCCAAGACACTTTTCAGGCTAACCCTCATAGTATCAAGCGTTCATCATAAAGAAATGGAAAATAAAAATAGTAACATAGCTAATGTCCTTGGACTTGTGGACTAACCAAAGCTTATTACCAAGACACTGAACTAGCCACGTGGAGGATGATCGAGAGGTACTCCAGTTCCTACATGATACATCATGTAGGCATAGGATATGCATTAGTACATTTGAATGTACTATGTGTGTAGGATGCAACGCAACATTACATAAGCCAATATAGTCAAAATGCATAATCATAAACAATGGATAAGTATAGTATAAATATGGCATGCATGATCAACGCTTGAAGTAAAACATACTTGTAAATCACATACCTTGTATAGAACATAATATATGTGTAGGAAGAGACCATAATCATCATAGACCAAGAAACTACTACTTGGAATCTAAGGCATATCACCCCCTTGGAAGGTGATCAAGGTATCCACCCCTCAATGAGGTGATTGGCATGTCACCCCCCAACAAGGTGATCGAGGTATCCACCCCTCAACATGGTGATACCCCCAACAAGGTTCTCGAGGTATCCACCCTCAACATGGCACTTGGGCATGTCACCCCCCAACAAGGTGGTCGAGGCAGCCACCCCTCAACATGGTGATTGGGCATGTCACTCCCCAACAAGGCGGTCAAGGTATCCACCCCTCAACTTGGTGATTGGGAATGTCACCCTCCAACAAGGTGTGGTCTACTTGCAACACCACAGATACTTTGCGTGAATTCAATGCATACATGCAAGGCCTTAATCATCATAAAGTCACCTGACTTGTAAACCATGTAATAGATCACCAATAACTTGAGAATCTTTGTCAAGACATTTTATCAAAAATATTGCGAGTGTATAATGCTAGTTCAAAATCATCCAATTCAAGAGTAAAATAACATAAGGATACTCAATGTAAATCAACCACCAACACATAGTAAAACCCTCATGTATGATACCTTGAAATACATCATCAAATCTCATAGTATAGTCTCAATAGACAAAACTAACTCATAGTATAAGCTTGAAATAGATAGACATGCATATTTTTTCAACATTTCATAAAACCCTAACATAATTTATAATCAAAATCCATTAAAAGAGTTGCCCATAGATGATACAACTTGAAAACATGTAATTTTCATAAAAAGGGAAGATTGGGCTGCATTGGTGAAAGGAACCAATCGATGAAACCCACATACCTCAAACTTGGGTTTCCTTAAGGCGAGCTTGAAGAGAACTTGGATCTTGAAGAGAATCCTTGAGCTCCAAACCTAGGTTAAAATCCTTGGAATTTGAATGAGATATTTGGTTAAGTCTTGGAGAGGTTTTTGAGAGGGTCTTGAGTAATATAGATTTGAATACTAGCTAAGTACAGGTGTTTTCAGACATTAGTGGGCATGAGTGCTATGACACCAAGGTCCTTGGGCTGAAACAAAAAATTAAGGAAAAACTTAAACTGGTATGCATTTGGTTGTGGACCCAATGCGAAGGATAGTTTAACACTAAACCATGCCCAGTCTGCAGCACGGCCAGGTCATGGATGCACAGTACATAAGAAAAATTAGGAAAAATTATTTTTCGCAATGAGTCGTCTAAAATTTGGGTTATATAGATGACCCACTCAATTTTGCACCCTGATCTAGAATATGAAGTCGAATTTTCGATATCATGTATGAATTTTTGGGATATACAAAAATTACGATTATGGACATTTCTGAAGCATATTTTTTGGGCCTTTTTAGGGAGTTTCAATATCTCCCCCTTGGAAATATTCGTCCCCGAATTCAAAGTAACATACATAAGAGAAGTAATCATGAAGATTTCAGCCTGAAATGAATGCAACAAACACATTTCGAAACATCATTTTAAAAAATCTCAACATGAATGCCAAAAATCACCACAAACTTGTCAACATAAACATGAATGAATGCAAAATGAGATAAGAGCTGAAGGGGACTTAAATTAGAATCTTCAGCTTGAGTAGAGTGGAAAAGATATGGATATTGCTTTCTCATGTATGCCTTGGCTTCCCATATGGCACTTTCAACTTGTTGGTTCCTGCAAAGAACCTTGACAGAAGCTACATTTTTGTTTCTAAACCTCTTCACTTGTCTATCAAAAATCTCCATCGGGACCTCCTCATAAGTCAAATTATCTTCTAAAACACCGACAACATCCAAGGGCACTATGAAACTTGGATCACCCACACACTTTCTCAATATGGACAGATAGAAGACCTGATGAACAATGTCCATGTCCATAGGCAAATCCAACTCATATGCAACCTTACCCACTCTCCTCAAAACATTATAAGGACCCATAAACCTTGGGCTTAATTTCCCCTTCTTGCCAAACCGGACCACACCCTTCATGGGTGAGACTTTCAAGTAAACCCAATCACCAACATTAAACTCGATATCTCTTCTCCTCATATCAAAATATGACTTTTATCTACTTTGGGTTGTTTTCAGTCTGTCCTTAATTAACCTTCTTCAAAGCTTCCATGACCAAATCTAGTCTTAGCAAAGCCATTTCCACCACTTCAAACCACCTAGTCGGAGATCTATAAGGCCTACCATAAAGAGCCTCAAAGGGAGCCATACCATTGCTTGAGCGGTGGCTATTGTTGTAAGCAAGCTCAATCAATGGAAGATATTCATCCCAACTACCCTTAAACTCTAAAACACAAGTTGTAAGAATATCCTCAAGGGTTTGTATAGTTCTCTAGGCTTGACCATCCATTTGAGGATGAAAAACTGTGCTAAGCTTAACCTTAGTACCAACACCTCTTTGGAACGACCTCCAAAAGTGAGAAGTAAATTGAGAAACTTGATCCGAAATGATAGAAAAGGGCACCCCATGCATTCTAACCAACTCATGTATATGCAACTTGGCGTAATCTTCGGCACCAATAAGTAGTTTTGACAGGTAAGAAGTGAGCCAACTTTGTCATTCTATCCACAACAACCCAAATAGAGTCAAAATGTTTCCTAGTCTTAGGCAATCCAACCACAAAATCCATGTTAATCTCTTCCCATATCCAAGTAGGAATCTTTATATCTTGGGCTAGACCACTTGACCTTTGATGTTCGGCATTCACTTGTTGGCAATTGCGAGATGCGGATATGAACTTGGCAATATCTCTCTTAATACCACACCAGCAATACACCTCCCTCAAGTCTCTATACATCTTTGTAGAATCGGGGTGAATGGAATAGGATGAATTATAGGCCTCGTTCAAGATCAATTCTTTCAAATCACCAACATTTGACACACACAATCTACCTTGGTACCTAAGGGCACCATCTCTTCCTTGAGGGAAGACCTCCACTTTACCATCTCTCACCAAGGCCTTCAACTCTAGCAAGGCGGGATCAAGATCTTGTTTTACCTTTACCTCCTCAATCAAGGAAGATTTAGAACTATCAACCACCACTACACCACCATTATCAACCTCATTCAACTTAACTCCTAATCTAGCCAACTGGTGAATCTCTCTACCCACCTCTTTGCCACTATCATCAACATAAGCTAGACTACCCATAGACACCCTACTTAGAGCATCAGCACAATATTAGGTTTGACTGGGTGATAGTGCACACTCATATCATAATTTTTAAGGAGCTCTAACCACCTTCTTTGTCTCATGTTAAGATCTTTTTGGATGAATACATATTAGAGACTCTTGTGGTCGGTGAACATATCAATGTGAACTTTATAGAAGTAGTGACACAAAATTTTCAAAGCAAATACCACGGGCGCCAATTCAAGATCATGAGTGGGATAATTCTTCTCATGCACCTTAAGTTGTCTAGAGGCATATGCTATCACCTTACCACTTTGCATCAAGACACACCCCAAACCAATTCTTGAGGCATCATAATATACAACAAATAGTTCCAACCCTTCCGGTATAGCCAAGATATAAGGGAGACAAACTTATCTTTCAAAGTTTGGAAACTCTTTTCAAACTCATCGGTCCCCAAAACTTTTGCCTTGTTTTGTGTCAATTTACACATAGGAGAAGCAATAGATGAGAAACCATTCACGAACCTTTAGTAATAACCCACCAAAACTAATAAACTTCTAATGTTCGATGGAGTAAAAGGTATTGGCCAATTTCTAATCACCTCTGTCTTCTTACGATCCACCTTAATGACATCACCCGACACCATATATCCTAGAAAAGGAACCTCTTTCAACCAAAACTAACATTTCTCATATTTAGCAAATAACCTCTCCTCCCTCAAGATTTGCAACACTACCCTCAAGTGATCCACTTCCTCCTCCTGACTATGGGTATAAATCAAGATATCATCAATAAAAACCAACACAAACAAGTTAAGGTAAGGTTTAAAGATCCTATTCATGAATCCATAAATATAGTCGATGCATTAGTCAACCCAAAGAACATAACCACAAACTCAAAGTTCCCATACCTAGTCTGGAAAGCTGTCTTGGGAATGTCACGCTCCCTCAGTTTCACTTGGTGATACCCAGACCGAAGATCAATCTTAGAAAAGTGACTAGCCCCTTGAAGTTGGTCAAAAAGTTCACCAATCCTTGGTAAAGCGTACTTGTTTTTATAGTGACTCTATTAAGTTGTCAGTAATCAATGCACATTCTAAGAGAACCATCTTTTTCTTCACAAACAACACCGATGTACCCCAAGGTGACTTACCAGGCTTTATAAAACCTTTCTCCAACATATCCCTCAATTTCTCCTTTAACTCCTTCAACTCTATTGGGGCCATACAGTAAAGGGGAATAGAAATGGGTTGAGTATCGGGAAGAAGATCTATACCAAAGTCTATTTTCCTTTTAGGAGGAACACCAGCAAGCTCATCACGAAAGATATCAAGAAACTCATTAACCACTGGAATCGACTCAATAGGAAGGACTTTGGACCCAACATCCCTAACCCTCACAAGATGATAGCACAACCCTTAGAAATTAAATTTGGGGCTTTTAAGTTAAAAAATGAATCTATCCTTGAACACCAAATCACAACTTTGCCACTCAAGGATGGGCTCATTAGGGAATTGGAATTTAACCCTATGAGTTTTACAATCAATAGAAGCATAATATGCATGCAACTAATCCATCCAAAGAATGACTTCAAAACCCACCATATCTAATTCAACAAAATCATAAGGCAAGATTTTATACAAGATGAACATGGATAATTTCTATAGACTCTTTTAGCAATAATGGGTTCACCAATGGGCGTAGACACTTCATAAGGTTCACACAACAACTTGGGACTAACATGAAGCTTTTTGGAAACAAAATAAGTAATAAAAGAAAGAGTGGCACCCCGGTCTATCAAAGCATACACATCAAAATCAAAAACACTTAACATACCGATGATGACATTGGGCACCTCAACCATCCCTTGTTTCCCTTGAAGAGCGTAGAATCTATTTTGCCTTGGAACACCCCCTTGTTGGCCTCCTCTTCCCTTTTGACCCGTATTTGCACCTTGGCCTTGTGGATGAGCATCTCTACCTTTGTTGTGAGCATGAGGACAATCATTCACCTTATGACCCATTTCTCCACAACCATAGCAAGCATTAGAGTTCTTCAAACTTGGGCCATTATAGATCCTACCACATCTTTGGCATATAGGGTTAGGCACCCCACCGCCACTACCTTGGACTCTTGGGTTGTCATTTGCAAAACTTCTACTAGGAGCATTGGAAGACCCTAGGCCTTGGAACTTGTGGCCTTGAGGAAATCGTCCACCCTTGGAATTTCATAATCCACCTTCAAAACGAGACTTCTTGGACTCACCAATTCTTCTCTTTCTAAGCTTTTTCCCATCTAGTTGTTCGGCATATGTCATGAGGCGAGACAAATCCATATCAGCTATTAGCATGGTGGTACGACACTCCTCATTAACCAAGTCGGACACACCCAAAATAAATTTTTTCATCCTTGACCTCGATTCGGTAACCAATTATGGGGCATACTTGGAGAGTTGGTTGAACTTGAGTTTATACTCCCTCACACTCATTGCAACTTGCTTAAAGTTCATAAACTTAATCACTTTCGCCTCCCTTAATTCGATAGGAAAGAACCGATTGAGGAATGCGGTTTGAACTCCTCCTAAGGAATAACATCATCATCTCTCCTCTGCAACTTCTACTGTGTAAATCAAATTTGAGCCACTCCTTAGAGTTGGTAGGCCGCCAACTCTTCCTTTTCCTTTGAATTGACCCCTATCATAGATAGCACTTTCTACACCTCATTGATGAACTTTTGTGGATCCTCATCCGTCTTGGATCCATGGAAATCCGGTGGGTTCATTCTAGTGAAATCCCTCACCCTAGAAGCTAGAATGGGAGCATGAGGGGCTTGGATCCCTTGGTGAATTTGGTTGGTCATAGCATGAGCCAATATTGTAATAGCATCCCGAAACTCATCTTGGGCTACCCCTCTATCTTGAGGATCTTGAGGAACAGGAGGGGTCGGTTGCTCCTTGGGTTATGTCCTCTACTTAGTCTCCCTCTTGGAATTAGCGTGATTTAGAATAGCAATGAATATTTGTTAGGGGAAAGATCCTTACACTTACATCTAAAGCACGATATAGATCATGAAGAAGTGGAACATTTCCTAAAACACCTCATAGCCTCTTATTCATAGTTGTGGCGCGCTTCACAACCATGAATAAGACTCTAATCGCTGCGCTGTGTTGAATTTTGAGGACCATAAAAACCTAGTGCTCTGATACCATATTTTTCATGACCCAAGCCTAGGGCCTAGACGTGACACGGCAAATGGGTACCCAAAGGAACCCCAAACAAGTTTAACATATCAATCACACATCCTTGGTTGCGAAAGAAAAATAACAACAACAAGAGATATAAATTAGGGAGATGGTACTAAGGGAAGTCTTTGATAATTATAAAACATTTAATAGTCAAACTCATAGCATAAAAATATTAATTATCCAACAACACCTCTAACATGGAATGGAGCGGGGGCCGAGACACTTTTTGACTCACCCTCATAGTATCAAGCATTCAACATTAAGAAATTGCAAATAACAAGAGTAGCATAGCTTGTATCCTTATACTTGAGGACTCATCAAAGCTTATCTCCAAAGCACCGAACTAGCCACATGGAGGATGATCGAGAGGTGATCTAGTTCCAAATGGTAACATCATGTAGGCATAGAGTATGCATTAGTATGTTTGAATGTACTAAGTATAGAGGATTCAATGCAATAAGACATAGGCCAATATAATCATAATGCATAATCATAACCAATGGATGAGGATAATATAAATATGGCATGCATGATCAACGCTTGAAGTAAAACTTGCTTGTAAATCATATAACTTTTATAAAACATGATACCTATGTAGGAAGAGACCATAATCATCATAGACCAAGAAACTACTATTTGAAATCCAAGGCATGTCACCTCCTTTGAAGATGATTGAGGTATCTATCCCTCAGCAAGGTAATTGGGCATGTCACGCCCCAACAAGGTGATCGAGGTATCCATCCTTCAACAAGGTGATTGGGCATGTCACACCCCAATAAGGTGATCGTGGTATCCTCCCCTCAACATGGTGATTGGGTATGTCACCCACCAATAAGGTGGTCGAAGTATCAACCACTCAACATGGTAATTGGCCATGTCACCCCCCAACAAGTTGGTTGAGGTATCCACCCTTCAACATGGTGATTGGGCATGTCCCCCCCCCCCAACAAGTTGGTCGAGGTATCTAACCCTCAACATAGTGATTGGACATGTCACCCCCCTAACGAGGTGTGGTCTACTTGCAACACCATAGTTACTTTCCATGAATTCAATGCATACATGCAAGCCTTTAATCATCATAAAGTCACTTGATTTGTAAACCATGTAATAGATCACCAATAACTTGAGAATCCTTGTCAAGACATTTTATCAAATACTTAGTGGGTGTATAATGCTAGTTCAAAATCATCTAATTCAAGAGTAAAATAATATGAGAAAGCTCAATGTAAATCCACCCACCAATATATAGTAAAACCCTTATGTAAGATGCCTTGAAATACATCATCAAACCTCATAATAGATCATAGTTTTATAGCTCAAAACATGCATAGTCTCAATAGACAAAACCAACTCATTGTAGAATCTTGAAATAGATAGACATGCCTATTCCATCAACATTTCATAAAACTCGAACATAATTTATAATCAAAATCCATAATATGAGATACCTATAGATGATACAACTTGAAG
Organism: Solanum ossicruentum; assembly: GCA_025774065.1. NCBI lineage: Eukaryota > Viridiplantae > Streptophyta > Magnoliopsida > Solanales > Solanaceae > Solanum > Solanum ossicruentum. The sequence continues at coordinate 10,242 of JAOTQR010131823.1, read as the reverse complement.
CATGTAATTTTCATAAAAAGAAAGATTAGGCTCCATGGGTGAAAGGACCCAATGGATGAAACCCATATACCTCAAACTTAGGTTCCTTGAGATGAGCTTGAAGAGAATCCTTGAGCTCCAAAGCTAGACTTGAAATCCTTGGAATTTGAATGAGATATTTGGTTAAGTCTTGAGTGATATATAGTTGAAAAATGGCTAAGTATAGGTGTTTTCACATATATGTGGGCATGGGGCTATGATCCCAAGGGCCTTGGGCCAAAACAGAAAATAAGTAAAAACTTGAACTAGTCTATGTCTGGTCCACGATTCGAAACGAACATGAAGGATAGTTTAACACTAATCCACGTCTAGTTCACATCGCGGTCTTGTCGCGAATGCACACTGAATAAGAAAAATTAACAAAAATTATTTTTCACTATGTGTCCTCTAAAATCCAGTTATAGCGATTTTCCACTAATTTTTTCTCCCTGATCGAGAATATGAAGTTGCATTTTTGATATCACAAATGAATTGTAAGATATATAGAAATTACGATTATGGGCATTTTTAAAGCACATTTTTGGGGAGTTATTGGGGCATTTCAAGCCTTAGAATGTGCATTACTTAGCGGTAACTTAATAGAGTTACCATAAAGAACAAGTACCCTCTACCTAGGATTCATGACCTTTTTGATCAACTTCAACGGGCTAGTCACTTTTTTAAGATTGATCTTCGATCCGGGTATCTGTCACAGTCCAAGCTTAGGGCCTAGACGTGACACAATGAATCAGGAACTTGAAAGAACCCCAAACAAGCCTCTTAACTTGTCAGTACACATCATTGGTCGCGGAAACATATAAAAGACATGAAGAGTAAGAATAGGGGCAAAAGGACTAAGGGAAAGGCTTGCATAACATCATAATCAAGAGATAAAGAGTCAAAGCTCATATCGTAGATACATAGTATGTCTGACAAACACCTATACTGCATAGATAAGAGCAGGGGCCAAGAGAAAGCAATCAGGATCACCCTCATAGTCAAAATAGAATATAAAGAAGAGTGTCTCAATACATAAAAAGAGAAATATAGATAAATGCCCTCAGAATGGAGGAATCACCAACTAGCTTACGAAGTACCAAACTAGCCACGTGGAGGAGGAGGATGATCAACTTAGTCGTGGTTCCTAAATGGTGATATCATGTAGGCAAGAGTATGTATTAGTACTTTTGAATGTACTAAGTATGTAGGATGCGACGCAATAAGAATTAGGCATCATAGTCAAAGTGCATAACAATGAGCAATAGATATCATATAACAATATGGCATATATGATCAATGCTTAAGTAAAACATTCTTAAGTAGCTCATGCTTATATAGGATATCATATATGTAGAAGAGACCAAGCTAGATTTCCAAACTACAAACCCCTTGGTTGGTTAATGATGGTCTCACCCCATCACCCTGGTAGCGTGGTACAAATCCCTTACATGGTTGATGATAACTTCACCTTATCACTACGGTGGCGAAGTACAAAGCCCTCACATGGTTGATGAGTACAAATCGCACCTCAGTTATTAAGGTATAAACCCCCCCGACAAGGTTATCTAGGCTCTTTGTCCCCCTGATCGGGCATGGTCTGATGCAACACTTTGTATATATTATATCATATATAGAATCTCCTTTCATCATCATAACGTCAATGATATCATATCTCATGCTTTGGACCTTCAATTTTTCAAGAAACTATAACCAGACATTTTATAAACACTTCATGAGTGTGTAATGCTAGTATAAAACAATGAACTACAGCAATGAAATCATATAAGAAAATCCATTGTAAAACCATAAATAAACACTTTGCAACATCCTCAAGAAATATACATCAAAAGCCCTCATCAAATCTTACAAAATATCCAAGATTTATAACTCAAAACATAGCAAAATAGTCACAACATTACATAGCATTAACATAGTTAATAGACATTCATACTAGTAAACCTAATTGTAAAATCAACTTTAAATCATGCAAATTGAGTAGAAAGGAAGTTAGGGCACTATGGGTGAAAGGACCCAATGGTTGAAACCAAACACCTTAGCTTTGAAAAAGCTCTTGATGAAGATTGAAAATGGAGACTTGAAGCTTGAAGAAAATCCTTAGTTCCAAATGAGGGTTTTGAGGCTTGAATTTAGCAGTGAAAAATATGGCTAAGTGTTTGAGTGAGTATCGGGAAATGTTTAGGATCATATGTGGGTGAAATATAGCTAAGTGTAGATAAATACAAATTTGGGAACACGTAGGCCAATACATGAAAATCTTGGACCGAGACAAAATCAAACAGTAACAAAAATGAGGCAGTGCGCGTCGCAGAAGGGGCGCACTTTGCTCTCTAGAAATTGCATTTTGGGAATTTTGAATTTTGATATGGTTGCTCTAAAATGGTGGTTAGATACTTTTGCCCCTAAGTTTGACCCTCTAGACAAGAATATAAAGTCAGATTTTTGATATCACACACGGATTTTGAGATATATGGAAATTACATTTCTGGACACTTCCGACGCACATTTTCGAGCACTTTTTGGGGTCGTTTCAATATTTACCCCTTGGAAACATTTGTTCCCGATTGAAAGGAAATGTACATGACAAGAGTGATCATAAAAAAACCAGCCCCAACAAGAATCCAACATTAGATTTAAAACACAATTTCCAAATCTCAACAATAAGTGTAAAATCATCATGAATTTGCCAACTTAAATATGAATGCATATGAATGATATAGGGGCTAAAATATATGACTTGAAATCACATAGGGGACTTAGAATTAGTACCTTAGGCTTGAGTAGAGTAGAAAAGATGAGGATACCACTTTTGCATGTACGCTTCAGCCTCTCAAGCAGCACTTTCAATTTGTTGGTTCCTCTAAAGGACCTTAACGGATGCTACCTCCTTATTCCTCATATCTTAACTTGCCTATCAAAAATATAAATTAAGACCTCTTCATAAGTCAAATTATCCTCAACAACACCCACAACATCAAGAGGCACAATAGCATTAGGATCACCCATACATTTCCTCAACATAGATACATGGAAAATCCGATGAACCAAATCCATTTCACTAGGCAACTTCAACTCATAAGCTATCTTACAAAACCTCTTTATCACCTCATAAGGACTAACATATCTCGAACTCAACTTCCCTTTCTTACAAAAATGGACCATAGCTTTCATTGGAGAAACTTTCAAATAGACCCAATCACCCACTTTAAATTCAAGGTCTCTCCTCCTCATATTGGCATAAGATTTTTGACGACTTTGGGATGCTTGAACATTTCCCTAATCATCCTAATCTTCTCAAGATCCTCCATAACCAGATCTTGTCCCAACAATGGTATCTCACCAACTGAAACCATCCGACCGGTGATTTACAATGTCTCCCATAGAGAGCCTCAAAAGGAGTCATACCGATGATAGAATGGTAGCTATTGTTGTAGGAAAATCAATAAACAGAAGTTGATCATCCCAACTACCTTTAAGCTCCAACACATTTGCTCTAAGCATATCTTCAAGGGTTTTGATGTTGTTCTCAGGTTAGCTATCCATTTGAGGGTGGAAAGTCATAGAAAGCTTAACTCTAGTACCAAGACCCCTTTGGAAAGATCGCCAAAAATGTGAAGTGAATTATGCCCCACAGTCCGATATAATGGACAAAGGAACGCCATGCAACCTCACTAACTCATGGATGTATAACATTACATACTCTCATCCCCTAATGTGATCTTAATCAGTAGAGAGTGAGTCAATTTGGTCATCTTATCAACAACAAACCAAATAGAATCAAAACCCATTCTAGTCTTGGGAAATCCAACCACAAAATCCATATTTATCTTTTCCCACTTCCAAGTAGGAACCTCAATGTTTTGGGTTAGGCTACCCGGCCTTTGATGTTTGGCTTTGACTTGTTAATAAGTATGACAACTGTAAATGAAATTGGCAATGTCCCTCTTCATGCCTCCCCACCAATACACATCCCTTAAATCTTTATACATTTTGGTGGATCCAGGGTGGATAGAATAAGAAAAATTATGGGACTCATCAAGGATTTTCTCCCTCAAATCATCAACACAAGGCACACACAACCTATTTTAGGACCTAAGGCCATCATCTTCCCCTTGGTAGAAAACCTCCACCTTGCCCTCTTTCACCAAGGTCTTCAATTCTAACAAGGAGAGATCAAGGTCTTGTTTTGTCATCACCTCATCAGCCAAAGAAGACTTAGAACCATAAACAACAACAATACCACAACCAACATCCTCCGATCTAACCCCCAACCTAACCAACCGATGCACCTCCCTAGCCATCTCCTTCCCACTACCATAAACATGAGCTAGGCTACCTATGGACACCATACTCAAGGCATCCTCTACCATATTTTCCTTACCCGGATGATAGTGCACACTCATATCATAGTCTTAAAGAAGCTCTAACCATCTCCTTTGCCTCAAGTTGAGATCTTTTTGAGTGAAGACATATTGGAGGCTCTTATGATCGGTGAACACATCCACATGCACCCCAGACAAGTAGTGACACCAAATCTTTAATGTGAACACAACAACGACTATCTCTAGATCATGGATAGGGTAGTTCCTTTCATGTACCTTGAGTTGTCTAGAAGCATAGGCTACGACCTTATCATTTTGCATTAGCACACAACCCAAACTAACTTTAGATGCATCACAATAGACAACAAAAACCCTCAAGCCCATCTTGTAGTGACAATATAGGAGTGGACACAAGCTTGTCTTTCAATGTTTGGAAGCTTCTCTCACATTCATTGGTCCACATAAACTTAACCTTCTTTTAAGTCAATTGGGTCATAGGGGAAGCAATGGAGGAGAACCTATTTACAAATTTTCTATTGTAACTCGCAAGGCGTAAGAAACTCCTAATATCCGATGGGGTCAATGGTCTAGGCCAATTTCTAATCATATCGATTTCTTAGGATCCACTTTTATACCGTCCCTCGACACCACATGACCTAAGAATGCAACCTCCTTTAACCAAAATTCACACTTATCATATTTGGCATATAATTTCTCCTCCCTCATTCTTTGCAACAAAACCCTCAAATATCCCATATGCTCCTCCCTACTATGTGAATAGATCAAAATATCATCAATGAAGACCACAACAAAGGTATCAAGGTACGGTTTGAAGACCCTATTCATTAGGTCCATGAAGATGGTCAGTGCATTGGTCAATCCAAATGACATCAGAACAAACTTATAATGCCCATATATAGCCTAGAAGGTCATCTTGGGAAGATCACACTCCCTCACCCTCACTTAATGATACTCGAACTGAAGATCAATCTTAGAGAAAACGCTAGCCCCTTGTAATTAATCAAACATGTCATCAACTCTTAGAAGAGGATTCTATTCTTGATAGTGTCCTTATTGAGTTGTCCATAGTCAATGCACATTCTAAGTGACTCATCCTTCTTTTTCAAAAATAACACCGAAGCACCACAATGTGATTCACTAGGTCTAGTAAATCCCTTCTCCAATAGATCTTTCAATTGTTCCTTTAACTCCTTCAACTCCGCCGGGGCCATACGGTAAGGGGGAATGGAGATAGGTTGGGTATCGAGAAGGAGATCTATGTCAAAATCTATCTCCCTTTAGGGAGGGACACGGGGAAGGTCATTTGGGAAGACATCAAGAAACTCGTTTACAACCGGAACCGACTCAATAGAAGGGACTTTGGACTCCACATCCTTAACCCTCACAAGATGATACAAACACTCCCTAGAAATCAACTTATGGGCTTTAATGCATTAAATGAATCTATCCTTGACGACCATATCTTGATTTTCCCACTTAAGGACAGGTTCATTAGGGAATTGAAACTTGACCCTACGGGTTCTACAATCAATAGAAGCATAGTAGGCATAAAACTAATCCATCCCAAGAATGGTATCAAAATCAACCATGTATAATTCAACAAGATCACAAGGCAACAACTTATGCAAAATGCAAATATGACAATTCCTATAAACTTTCCTAGCAACAATAGAGGCACCAATAGGAGTAAACAATTCATATGACTCATGCAACAACTCGAGAATAACATGGAACTTTTAGCAAAAAAAGGGGTAACAAAGGAGAGAGTAGCACCTAGATCAATCAAAGCATATACATCAAAGTCAAAGATTTTCAACATATCGGTAACAACATCGAGGACCTCACTAACCCCTTGTCTCCCATGTAGAGCATAAAACTAATTTTGCCTTAGAGCACTACCTTGAGGACCAACTCTACCCTATGGGACTGTATTAGCACCCTGAACTTTGCCATGGTTTCTTGGACAATCTACCTTCATGTGCCCAAGATCCCCACAACCAAAGCATGCATTAGAATCTTTCAAACATGGACGTCTATGCTTTCTTCCACATCTAGGACACCCATAAATACGATCCACACCACCAACAACTTGAGGCCTAGGGAATTCATTGGCAAACCCCCTATTAGAAGCATGAGAAGGCCCTTGGCCTTGATGAAATCTAGCACCCATTTGGAATTTACCCTCAAATCGAGCCCCCTTTGCCTCATTCCCCCTTCTCTTCCTCAACTTTTCCTCCTCCATTTGTTCGGCATAAGTCATCAACTGAGACAAGTCCATGTCACTAATTAGCAAGGTGGACCGACATTCTTCACTCACAAAGTCAGAGACCCCCATCAGAAATTTATTCATCCTAGATTTTGGATCAACCACCAAGTGAGGAGCATATTTTGGAAGTTGATTAAACTTGAGGGAATACTCCATCACACTCATAGCCCCTTGTTACAAGTTCATGAACTCTACCAACTTAGCCTCCCTAAGCTCAATAGGGAAAAACCAATTAAGGAAAGCCAATTTGAACTCCTCCGAAAGCACCATATAACCATTACCCTTCTCTCCCTTCAATTGATCATACAATATTTGAGCAACCCCTTTGAGTTTGTATGCCACCAACTCCACCTTTTCATTTTGACCAACACCCATGATATTCAAGATTTTGTAAACCTCATCATTGAACTCTTGTGGATCTTCTCCACCTTTGACCCATAAATACCGGAGAATTTATTCTCATGAAATCTCTTATCCTAGCTCCCGGGGTAGTAGCATGAGGGGCTTGGGACCCTTGATTGACTTGGTTGGGCACAACTTGGGCAAGCATAGTGAGAGCATCCCGGAGCTCACCATTGGTAGGTTGCTCCTCGGGAGTTTGCTCCCTTCTTCCTCGAGTTTTTGGCATGATCTAGCATAGCAAAGAACAATCATTAGGGTAGAAACTTGACACAAATCTATAGCAAGACTTAGAATATGAAGAAGGGAAACACTTCCTAAAACATCTCACAGCCTCCTACTCATAGTAATTGCGCGCTCCACAACTATGAATAGGACCCTAATCGACGCAGTATGTTGGACATCGAGGATCTATCAACCTAGTGCTCTGATACCAAGTTTTTCATGACCCAAGCCTAGGGCCTAGACGTGATACTGCGAATGGGGAACCCGAAGGGACCCCAAACAAGCGTCTTCACTTGTTATTGCATATCATTGGTCGCGGAAGCATATAAAAGATATTAATGAGCAAGAATAGGGGCAAAAGGGATAAAGTAAAAGCTTGCACAATATCATAATCAAGAGACAAGAGTCAAATCTTATATCATAGATACATAACTTGTCCAACAAATACCTTTATACATAGATAAGAGAAGGGGCCAAGACAAAGCAATCGGGCTCACCCTCATAGTCAAAATAGAATATAAGGAAGAATGTCTTAATACATAATAAAAGAAACATATACTAAGGTCCCCAAGTAAAGACTCACCAACTAGCTTGAGTAGTATCGAACTAGTCACGCGGAGGAGGAAGATGAACAACTTGGGTACCGGTTCCTACATGGTGACATCATGCGTTAGTATATTTGAATGTACTAAGTATGTAAGATGCAATGCAACAAGAATTAGGCATCATAATCAAAATACATAACAATAGGTAATAGACATCATATAACAATATGGCATATATGCTCAATGCTCAAGTAAAACATGTTCGAATCACTAATGCTTATGTAGGTTATCTTACGTGCAGAATCGACTAAGCTAGATTTCCCCAAGTACAAACCCCTTGGTTGGTTGATGATGACCTCACTCCATCATCTTGGTGGTATGGTACAAATCCCTCACATGGTTGATGATAATCTCACCTTATCACCCTAGTGACGAAGTAAAAACCCCTCACATGATTGATGAGTACAAACCCCCACCTCGGTTGATGAATACAAACACCCACCTCGATTATCAAGGCACTAGCCCCTTAATTGTCTATCAAGGTACTAACTCCTCCGAAAAGGTTATCTGGGCTCTTAGTTCTGCCCCCCGTATTGGGGATAGTCTAATGTAACACTTTATATAGAATATATATCATATACATAAGCTTATTTCATCATCATATAGTCAATCATATCATATCTCATGCTTTGGACCTTCAACTCCTCAAGAAATCACATCCGGACATTTTATCAAACACTTAGAGGGTGTGTAATGCTAGTATAAAACCATGAATTATAGAAATGAAATCATTCAAGAAATTCCATTGTAAAACCATCAATCAACACCTTGCAACAACCTCAAGCAATATACATCAAAATCCCTTCTCAAATCTTACAACAAATCAAAGATTTATAGCTCAAAACATGGCAAAACAGTCACAACTATACATAACTTTAACATAGTGTGCAGTTAATTTCATAATAAGCAAGACCCATTTGTAAATCAACTTTAAATCATGAAGTTTAAGTAAAAGGATGCTTGGGTACATGGGTGAAAGGAGCCCATGAAAGAAACCCACATACCTTAGCTTAGAGATGAACTTGGTGAAAATTGGATATGGAGACTTGAAGCTTGAAGAAGAACCTTGAAGGAAAACCTTAGCTTGGGATGAGGATTTGGGACTTGAGTTTGGGGAATGAAAATATGACTAAGTGTTCGAGTGAGTATTGAGAAATGTTTAGGATGATATGAAGGTGAAATTTGGCTAAGTATAGGTAAAAACACGTTTGGGAACACTTAGGCCCAATACTTAGAAGTCTTGGACCGAACTAAAAAACAGTCCCCAAAATGTACTAGGCCGCGTCGCGAGGGAAATGCGAAAACCCCACTTTGAGTTTGCGTTCTTGAAATTTCATAATTGCTAATCTTTCACTCTTAAATCGGGGTTAGACCTTTTATCACCTAATAACAAGAATATGAAGTCAGATTTTTGAAATAGCAAATGAATTTTGAGATATATAGAATTGTAAATTCTGGACATTCCAAAGCACGTTTTTGGGCACGTTGTTTCACTTTCCTAGGAGATGCATGTCTACCAAAGTTGTCAGATAGTTGCCTTCAACTTGGTCCAGAACTAAGGGTGTGTTTGGTATGAGGAAAATGTTTTTCATGGAAAATATTTTCCTAGAATATGTTTTCCGGGAAAACAAAATGGTTTTAACTTATTTTTTCATATTTAGTTGGTGAGTGATAAATACCTTTAGTTAATGAAAATATTTTTTTGGAAATATCTTTTGTTTTGGCTAGGGAGCAGAAAGTATTTTTTAGGAAAATAATTTCTAACCTAAAAATCAACCACGACTCAGTACTCGACCCCGACACCTAATGCGAGACCCAACTTAATTTCTGACACAACATTTCGACTTTCAAATTTAGAATCATCTCGACTTTCAAACAAAAATCCGACCATACCTAACTTCATATCTAACTTTTAAATAATTTAATATTTTTTAAAAAGATAATTTTAAATTTTTTGGGGGTGGGTGATGGGTGGCGAGTTCGGAGATAGAGATGGAGTAAAAAAATAATAATTTAAAAATTGATTTTTATTTCTTGTTGGTGTGGGAGGGGGGACGAGTGGGGGCTCATAAGGTAGTAGGAGGGTTGAAGTAAAAAAATAAAATTTTAAAATTAATATTTTTTGTGTGTGTAAGAGGTTTGAGGGGTGGGGTGGGTCTAGGAGTGGGTAGAGCTAAGGATGGGATAAACAAATAAAATTTTTAAAATCTAAAATATTGTTTAAAAATAAATTTAATTTTGTTTCTTTTTGTGGAAGAAGGTGGGGGACTAGTTCACTTCGGACATGGCAATGACTGGAGTAAAAAAATAAAATTCATATTCAAAATAAATTTAAAACTTTATTTTATGTTAAAAAAACTAATCTTTT